>WURT03034783.1:0-15070 GCA_009936505.3 Holothuria glaberrima
TCTCATAAACCGTCTCGACTCCAAATTTGGCAAAATAACGGACTCGGCTTCGCCTCGTCCGTTATTTTGTCAAATTTTGAGTCCCGACGGTTTATTCACCAATAATAGTTCGCCAAATGCGATTTATTCCTTAAGTAAAGGGACCTATAGTTTATAGGGTTCTCCATGAATATGCAAACAAAAGTGTACAAAATATACAAAAAATAATCGGGGCATCCATGTTGACTTCTTACAATTTGGTACACAATTTGGTTTATTATGACAAATGGTTTTGGTATTCTGGTACAGACGGGTGATACTTTGTGACTTAAAAACAGGCATTACATTAACCTCAATTGAATCGTCGATTTTTCGCAGTAACTGAGGCAGAGGTTTCGTCTAATCCCCTTCTTTTTTGCTACAAAATATAGCCTGCACTATATTGGTTACTGGTGTCCCCTCCCCCTTCTTTGAACTTGTTTTTCTTTTTGTAAAATTAGGTATCTTTACATGCAATCTGGTGCTACATATCTACCCTTTGAAGTAATATTTGCTTTCAAAACTTTACATATTTTAGGTACTAAAAACGGCATCAGGAGGCCCACCTAAATACGCCACTGTTCCCAGGTTCCGGAGACCCGTGAACTTCACAACTTTGGAGGTGTGCAACCTCGTCGCTATTGTTTCTTCAATCCCAAAACCATTCCTGACAAAATCTGCACACACAATGTATACGATATTCTTAGCGAAGTAAAAACCATTTTCTTCATTAGCTCAGAATAAGCTTTTTGTGGTGCAAGATGACCCCCTGTCGAGGAACTTAAAACTACCCCTTTCGTTGGACAAATCATGACCCCATTTCTGTATTTGAGACATTCATGGCCTGGAAAATACGAGTACCGGCAATATTCCTAAATTGGAAAAGTTGGAAAAGGCACCTTTACACCTAAGAGACCTCGTTCGGTTTGAATTGTGAGGGAGTGGTTGTAAAAGTGTATAATATGTTAATTACATCAATGGGTACAATTTAATTGCTGAATTTTTAATCGAACTGTTCCTTATTAAAGTAATGCTTTCTACTGGCCAAATTATTATTTTTTTAACCAAAAATTGTTGAATTTGTATACGACAAGTATGTTGCTTGCCTGAATTTTCGTTTTAAGCCAGCCTAGAATTTGGTAAGTCCATCTGATATTTCGAGTAGGCCTACTAAGGGTTGGGAATATAAGCGTATGGTGAACTGTAAAGATGGCTAATGAACAGTTCACTGATCGACTTGAGCCTGGCTCACTGACTCTATAGTGAATTCCAAATTTACACCGTGGCAATACCTTCGTATATGTAAAAAGTTTTAGAAAAGTGTTTGATTTTAGAGTGTAAGATAAATACGGTAACAAATTAAAACTATAGGCCTATGATAGTCAGCATCACCATATCGATAATTTCTTAAAGTAACACCCCATTTTGTATTCAGATGACTCTAATATCCCCAAATAAGTAACGTTCGGTTTGTTTATTTCTGCATGTAGGTTCTTAAAGAGGTATACGAGACACATACAACAGCATACAGTAAACAAGCCTTATATTAAGCGGACACAGACCGAGAGCTAAAGCTGACAAAAAGTAGCTCTCGGTTGTATGATTTTCTGGCAGAACCGGGAGCAACTATTTCATGTCCAGGAGTGACCTTTAGCAATTCTTGATTTATACAAAGTGTGATACGTTCAAACAACGATCGAAGCTTTAGCGGGCGCTAAAAACATAATATTGCCGACTCCCGGTTGTCTTCTTTTTGAGCGGACCGGGAGCAAAACATAACGAACCGCGAGATAAAAAGCGCCTGGCACCCGCTTAATATAAGCCTTGACGGTAAACAAAGTTAAATAAATGCAATAGATATGAAGATGGCAATCACATGAGAAGTACATAACAGGCAGAACTACAGAATTAAAGATTGTAAATAACTTAGGCCTATGTACCTAACATAGTGGCACCAGCACCACGTAATGTGTTTGGTGTCGTATTTACGGAGAGGCTTTCATAATCCTACCACAAAACAAACTTAAATTATTAATTACAGATTTAGAATTCGATTGAAAAAGCTCAAGCATTTTAATAGAGCTAGGTCTTGTTCTTAAGTAAGGTTTGAGGAACAGTTTTTTTTTTGTTTTTAAATGCTGGACATTCTATAATATAATGAAACGAGTCATCTCCTAAATAATTGTTACTCTTATAAAATTACATATTCGATCATGAAATACACATTGTCATATCTTTCTCTTACGACAGGAATATTGGTATTTGTACAACGATATTTACATAAATAATTACCGTACGATTCAGGAGGTCGAGGATATGCACATATTTTTCGAATATACTTTACAATGGGAATTCCAAGCGACCTCAACCGGCCAGCCAGTCCTGTTTATACATATCAATGAGTCTTAAAAGAAGGGTCTAAGCTCAAATCAAGTTTTGATATGTTAGAGGGGTACTTATTCTTAGCATTCTGGTGAAATGTGCATATTGAAATCCGGTGTGTGGTTCTCAAGATAATATCAGTTAAAGTTATCAAATTTTCAACACAAAGTGAACTTGAAGCAAGCACATATGACGTCATAGCCTCACATTAATGAGCAGGTTTTTGTTTTTCTTTAAACTTTACAACCAATTTTCTCCTCCACAATCCCATGTTATCGGAATGTGATTGCATGAGAGGCATGAGAATTTTACAAACTTCACATTCATAATTGGAGGGGGGGTCCTATCCTATTAACGTCAAGGTCAACACAACACATTGAAAAAAAATAAAGGAAACAAAGCATTTCTCATCAATGTGAGGAAGTGATACAGCCCCTGCTTCCCTCAAGCTTATACTTTGGGTCACAATTGTAGTAACTTCATTTGCTGATATCTCGAGCAATACATTTCCGATTGGAATGAAACTTTCACCAAATTGCGTAGATATAGTTCCTCTTTCACATATGAAAATCAATGTTTTGCTTTAAACCTTCCTTTACCTTAATTGCTTTTCTCAACCATGAAAGGGTTTTAATAGGGTTACTGGGACAGAAGCCTTGGTTTACACTATTTGCAACTTGCAAACAAACCACATACCAGTTTTGTCAAGAATATTTTATTGCATTTAACCAAGGAGAGTAATAAATATTTGTATCATAGAGAGCCCTTAGGAACTTTTACATCATGTAGGAAAATTTAAACTCACTCCCATTAACAATTCTACACCAAAAAATAACCATTTTCAAGTTACCTCAATTATTTCATTTAACTCATGACGTCCTAATTCACCAGACGCCATACAATTCGGAGTATGCTTATTTAAGTTTAAGAATTTGTTAGCAAAATCTAACATGAAAGGCTTTAACTTGGTTGTAATTATCACAACCCCAAAATCATACACCCATATATAGCAAGATAGGAAGAACCAGTTGATCCAAGAGCTGAATTTGCAAATCCAGATGGTAGCCTTATAGCTTGTACGATTTAACTGTAAAGGGCACGTCTGGCTTGGTTAACAGTGTTCTCAACAGGTCCAAATTATGTCCGGGCGCTTGTCTCTGATCTGGCAGATGACCGTGACTGATTGCCGTCCTGGGGGAGGGGTCTAGGAGGAGGAGGTGTCATTTTCACTTTGGAAAATTTTGAGTCGTGCTTCATTATATGACTATTTTTTCAATCAAATATTTTACTTCCGGGGAGATGGAAAGCGTTTGTTTCACTTTTTGTCCGGGCGGCCACAGTTTTCGTGTGGGCGGCAACCTTAAGACCGGGCGCTGACGCACTCGCTCATCAGATCTTGTCAGGGGGGTACGCCCTGACAAAACGGCTAGTGGAGAAAACAGGTTTACTTGTCTATTGACAGCCTTTGTAATTAATAACCTTTGTTATAGTTAAAAGTACAACCGTAGGTACAGCGTAAGTGTTCCTTATCAAGTTTTTGCCAACCAGCCGTGACGCCATTTGCTTGTAAACATGAACTTTGAATGAGTCTGTAAAGGTCAAATATCAGATGGTAATGTAGTTTTTTCGAAAACTATTTCATCATCCCACATATACATTTCCAATGAGGCTACTAATTCACAATTGATCGCCTTTGGATTGACATAAAAATGGCAAAGTGCAACGGCACACATAGTTCAGAAAAGGGTAAGAAGGACGCCTTTCCCTAGGTCAACTAATATACCCTTGCATCATTGGTAAGATTACTGTACTAGGTGGCATCTAAACAGTTAGCAGGTATAGATTATTCGAAACTTAAGAATTTTACCCCCCCCCCCCGTTCTCCCCTCCTCCTCCGACCTCTCAGATAAGACCCCTCCACAAAGGCTTTCGTGATGCTATGTCAATAACACTTAAAACAGATTATTTTCATTTATTATTGGTAAAATGTTTTTCATATTGGTAACATTCGTTACTAGATACCTGGATATATGTTTCATTTGACCCATGTCCCATGCAGACAGATAACTTTGTTTTTGGCTTATGTCAATTGGGCGAAAAAGTTTGGTGTTTTTTGTTTTAGCTCGGTAGGCCTAACGTGTTTCCCTTTTACTTTTTTTCCAGATGAACAAGCAAAGGCACCACCAAACGAAACGACCGTAATGTGCTTTCGGGATGGGTATTCTTCATTTGAAAACTGGAGAATGGTGACTGAGTTGGAATAGGTGACCCAGTCTCAGAATAGACCTTATGCATATGACGTCACAGAGCAGGAAGGATTTCCTCGTTTGCAGGCAAGCGTGTATCTTTGCAAGTTATACCAACAAGTGCAGAGTGCAGACAGCTGATTTGTCAACCAATCCCATACGAGCGTAAGTCTTTTGCACGCGCGTTCGAAGCCTATGGGGTCGGTCGGTCATCTGGGGCTTTCCGTTACCCTAGCAACTTTGGAGTGAAAACAACAAACTGCAGTACAACCATATGGGAAAAACTTTACGCGCTACACTGCAGGAGTGTAAACAATCCTTGTACTACACTACGTGCAGAAATACGCGCAATACATTGTTTGCATTCCAACACATTGTTGTCATGGGGAAGTGACGTGTCACCGACCCACCCCACTGCGTGCGCACCATGTGCTGCATTGGTTTGCCTCCAAAATGACGTCCCGTGACGAGCAACATGTGTCTCTACCCTGTTTGGCAGGTGTTAAATGCACACGGAAATTTAAAGCCAATTATATCCAAGATCCGCCATACATGTATATGTTTAAAATCATACTTTACTGTACATCGGCTTTACCGGGATCACCCCCGAGGAATATAGGAAGATCTGAAAGATGAAAAACTGGTAAGATTTTCACTTCCAGTGTTTGATGAAGTGATGTGTACACAGAGGCGAAGCAAGACCCTCTGGAGCCCATGGACAAGAAGCAGTGAGGGTTCAAACCCAATGATAGCACAAACCTACTTGCCGAATTATAAAAATTGGGCATCGTATTCAAAATCCCAAGTTTTGTATTGATCTTGATCGGGTCTTGTGGCCCCTGGACAGTATCACCCTATGCACCCGCTTGCGAAGGAAATGGTAAGGAGTCCTCTAAGCCAACTCGGCCTCCTGATTGCCTTTTCGTTAGATTTCTCAGGTTGACGTATCTCATGGTCTTCCCATTGGTTATCATGTTGGTATATCTTCCTCGTATTTTTCATACCAACCAATGTTTTCTTAACGATGATTTATAGACAAATACTCGTCACCCCAAGTATGATTGTTTGTTCAACAGGATATCACCCTAAGAATAATAAAGTACGTTTGTCTGCACAAGGAGAAGCTGAAGACAGTTGTTGGCAGGACTAGGAGTAACATAGATGTGAGAAATAGAATTGTCTAAGATGATAAGTATCTGTCTTTAAGTGCGAGTACCAATCCGGCCATAAAATATGTCCCTCTAATTCGATATATCATGAGGGACCTGTTTCAGAATATATAATAGGAAGTCACTAGCACTTGCTTTTGTTAGACAAGAGTCGTCGAAACGGACCTGTAAAACAGTTTCTATTTCAAAATCCACCGTGTCTTCGACCATCCTAAAGTTCACCAGTTAAATGGTTTAGCCCCAGTCACAGATATACTGACAGCCATTACGAAGAGCTGTTACTAATTGTACATTGCATAAGCGTGATATTTAGTGTGGAATAGTTTTTTGTGTTATCGTTGCTTCGGGCACGTGAAATACTTTTACTGCTCAAAACTGTCAAAACTGCGATATTTTTTGCCTTTTTTAAAGGGTATCCAATAACAAATACCATGTCTCATAGGCTAATGTCCGTTTACCTTAAATACCGGTGCCTTAAAATTTTAAAATGAGCAACATTGTTTTCCTGAATCCTTGATGAGGCGGAGCCAAGCACCACACTAGGAATCATAAAATAGTGGTATACCTTCGTGAATTAAGTACTTGTACGAAAATGTCTGAGACTCTTAATACCAGAATTTTCTGCACGCTTCACGCGTGCATCAGAGGTGGTCTCTATGGCCACCCTGTTTCTGATTAATTACTGAAGAAAATGCGGGAATGTTTCCCTCATAATTATAATTTTAAACCCCCAACCACCACCCACATCCCAATAAATCATACCAGGGCTTTTGTTTCCCACATTTTCTCGGTGAGGCCCCGGATCCTTGCTCAACTTTAGATGCATACGGTATTCGATGCGAGCTCCTCCTAAATGGCATTGTTCATTCTAAGAGTCACAATTTTGTATATACTCTAGATTTTATAGAATTATAAAACTGTGTGTATAGCTTGATGACTAAAACCTCTTAAACTTATTGTGATACACTTATAGGCTCTGGTAAAAAAGATAATGTAATAGGGTAACCTGGGGGTATACCGACCCCTTACGAGATTTTTACAGACTACTTTGTAAAGATCATAATAATATGAAACATGTACTTTAACTTTACCATACCTATATAATTGGTGAGATTAGAAATCCTTTAAAGACCCGAAGTCCAAAAATTTCTCAAGTTACATCAGCACTGTTTGATTGAACGGTCCTAAAACCTTTATCAAACACTTCCCTAAGACCTTAAGTAAAACCACCATGACTATTTGGATTTTGTTTTTGAACTGTTTGTTTCTATCGGCCAATTTTGTAGGCTACTACATTTTACCCTGGTGATTTAAAAATTCAGAAGGCAACATGTAGCATACACTAATTAAGTGGAAATTCCTCCGAAGTTTTTTGCCCATTGATTCAACACCCTGTTGCTTTGGGGGGGGGGGGGGTTGGGGGAGGGGAGAAATGTGATCAAAGTGTGGTGTGCATGTGGTATCAAATGAATTGAATGACGATGACGCAAAAATGAAGAAAGTTGAAGGCATTTTAGGTATTTTGCAATATATTCTTCCACTGTGCAAAATGACACTTAAAGTGAAGTGAAAGGGCAGAAACCACCACTATATCATGCAAGTTCTCTTATCTCAAGATCTCATGGTGAGGGCCGGATTTAAGCAAGGGCCAGAGGGGCACGTGCCCAGTGGCCCCCACAAAAAGGGGGCCTCACAAAATTACATCATTGCATTTTTTTGGGTAGAGTATTCTAGACTGAATCCCTTTCGTGAGTTGCGCCACTGTTTTAGTCTAGTGGAGAATTATAGTCGAAGGGACCCCGCAATTGGTTTGTGCCAAGGGCCCCCACAAAGGTAAATCCGGCCCTACTCATGGCATACAAATTTGAAAGAGTGTCTAAAAAATACTTGTCTTCAGCACCATCAAAAACAGAAGTCTTTAGTCGAAGAGTGTATACTTTCCTGTTAGTTAAAGTGCGGTCCAGTCACCAGGGCTGTATCCAAGTCCACCTAAACCGATTCCGGACCTGTTCCGATTCCAGTAACCACCATTCAGGGCCCATTCCAAGTCCAGTGCCCTCCGATTCCGGGCCAGTTCTGATTCCAGGTCCCTCAATTCCGGGCCAATTATAAGTCCGGCCATTTTTGACCATGTATCTCTCATAAAACCTCGTTTTGTACTTTAGTATAATCGCATTCAATTAAAACGGGCCTTTTTGGAGTCAATTTCATACCCTGGCCCCCCCCCCCCTGTAGCTCAGTTGACTGTATTTGGCCATTCAGGTGTTGAGCTGTATACTATTAACAACATATAGCCCTAAGTGATATTTTTGATAATTTCACTTTGTGTACTCGGCTGGAATCGGTTCCGAGTCCACCTGCAGCCCACTTCGGCCAATTCCGAGGCCTCCCATTCCGGCCAATTCCGAGTCCGACGAAAAATGGACTCGAGTACGGAATCGAGTCAGAGTCCGGACTCGGACGTTACAGCCCTGGTAGTCACCGTGCAAGTTATCAATTCTGCCCGCCCGCCCGCCACCTAAAATTAATCTAGGGTATCTAGCATCTGCCCTAAACTCAAGCATGTCTAGCTTTTCGAGCTGCTGCCGTTATCTCCTCAGCTGAAATACTGAAGAGAATATTCCCACAGCAGTGTCATCCTATCGAACATAGTGACATCCGGTCACGAAGTCCATCAACGGTTCATTAAGGAAGCTGTTATAAAGATCGAAGATGGCCCGGACACTGGCTAGACTACCCCCTCTCGTTCGGCATAAGTTCAGAAAAGGTGTGTTGAAAATCGACTGCAGCAATCCTGTTTATCGCATCCCCATTTAAGGTTCCCGTCCAACGCACTAGAGTGTAACAAACAAGGCTGAGGCTGGATGGAGCTGTTACGAGCAGGAACCTTAAGAGAACAAGGCTTAACTAATAACAAAAAAAAAAATTATGTGTATCACCGGACACTATCTGATCCACCATTTCTCCAACCGCAGGCTGGCCAGTCCTGATTTCCCGAATATTGACTAAGATGTTTGGCCGTTGAGGTATGTATTTGTGTAGAGCTCTGCATAGATGTTGTTATATGGGCCATAGCGTTCGTTACACACATAGAATTCCATTGTAGAGGCCGGTTTACATACCTCCAAATTTTCACGCGCTATAAAGTTATATAAGAACCATATGTGGTCATCTCATGCTTTTCTGGGCCAATCACTGACATAGCTCAGAGTTGAACAGTGGGCAAATTTCGGTTTCATAGCTTTATAGCGCTATACTGATGTATGAATTTATACTCCAGTATAGCGCTATAAAGCTATGAAAATTCACTGTTCAACTCATGGGTTAAATACAATCTCCTTGCCTCGTTAACTTTTAGGGCTTACATTCGTTACTCCTTGTAGCGTAAGCTGACCACATCATTGTTGAAATGAAAATCTGGAACAAATAGACGTTGCATGAAACACTTGTTCCACTCTGTATCTACATAACAAAATGTTGATATGGTTCGTGTCCCGTTAACAATGATCGTTCGTGGGAGGTATCAGTGACGTAACTCCCCGCCAAAAGGGGCCCCTCTTCACTGATGCACAGAAAAAAAAGCAAAGCAAGGCTTAGTAAATTCAAGTTCTAAGAAATTGGGATTGTACCCGCAATATTACTCGCTCCAGGAATGGAAATGAGCATTGAGTTCTTTGGACATTACTGCAATCAAAGTATCAAAATTTTCGCGCGCTCTGCGAGCATGCAGCCTCACCGCATAGCCGTGTTTCAATACCGTCTCAAACAAATTTGCATTATTCAAAGGTGAGGGTTCTATATAATTACGCCGATTGTTCTTGTGCAATGGAGTCATTATGAAGGAGCAGGGCATTGCAAAAATGCAAAGAACTAGAATTCAGGGAAACGCTTGCCTTTCAATTGGCTGATGCATTTTGTTAGGGATTTAAAGTATCTCAGTGCAAAGTCTGCACCCAAATTTTGTTATGGGGACGATTTTCAATGCAAAATTTCGGCGCGCTTCGCGCGCATTCATCACGGTACACACTCCAAATCGTATAACTCTTGTTGGGGTAACCACACATTTTTGTACCAAAAACACTTTTCCGAAAAAATGTACAACTCCGACCTCTTCGGGGACCCCGCATCAGTAGAGAATCATAGAGCAATGTTATGACATGAGCAGTACATACGGTAACATTTGCAGTATGCATTTGTCGTTACCCATTTTTTTATAACGAGTGCCATGCCACAGCCAAAATATCACTAAATAATGATAATTTCTATGCGTGTAATTAACTGAAAGATTTGCCTAAGATATCTGCATTTTGCATCCAAGCCACCTTACCTAAACAAGAATTTTCAAGGGAAGGAATTGTTGATTTAGACACCACACCTTTCCTTTACATTCAACCTAAAATAAGAATTCACTTTATTGTGAGTTTTCTAATATATGATCAGTTCGGAAATTTGACAAAGAAAGCACCTTTTTGCATCTAAGACATCTTAAATTTACAAAAATTTCTCAAAAATGCCCCCAATCGCCAACCTCTGGCTGCGCCACTGGACCTCCTGATGCCTAAACAAGAATTTGGGTCCAGAAGCTCAGGCTCATCGTTACGTCACTGGGAGGTATTTGTTTACATCCGGGATTCATTTAAGTAGGTGGACACTGGTAAATAGGGGAGGACACATTGGAACCGGGGACGTCTGGTCACCCTTTTGAAGAATACCTTTGGGATGTTCAAATCTATCTTTACTGCAGTCTTTTTGAAAAGCCGTTTGGGCGCAAATGACCATGCCAATTTAGATTTCTGTGTCCGGTTATTCTCATTTATGAATGGTTCTTTTAATCACGTCACAATTTCTTAAAATGATTAGAAATCCACACAAAATAAGTCCTTGGTTAACTTTTACCCGACATTTATGTGTTCTGAAACAAGGGGGATACTTGTCCGGGAAAGCATATTTAGTCGATCACGGTTTCAAAATAAGGTAATAGTGACTAGTGCGCCATATTGTAAAATCCTCTGTTCAGCTCAAGCAAATAAGATACCTCTATCCCCTGTATGCCCTACTCCTTATGAACGCGGTCAACACTTTTTGTAAGCCTCCTTCTGGGTCCTTTATAACCAGCCAGTGTGCTCTCCTCGGTTTGAAAATACAAAATGTGGGCTATATAGACGGTCCGATTACGCCACACCTCCCTCCCGTGGTTTCCTTCCGCAGGTTAATAAAGTTGAACGATGCTAAGAAACTGTCGTGAAGCAAGTCAAGCATCAAGCACAGGTAAGTGCAATGATACGATATTTTGCTATACAGGCCCATTCCACCTGCGTCACTTCTCTAAAAGCAGCTCAAAAAAGCCATTTCGGGCCAATAATACAAATTCACAAAGCAATTGTTCAGGACTTGATAACATACTGTGTGATGCGCGCCACTACACGTCTACGAATGTAGGGTGCAAAATGTCTCTCAAGAACGCCTCCAAAAACGGAACAAAAAGTTGACTCACTTGAAATGGGCGTAAAGGTACAGGATCCGGACAGGATGAGCCGAATATTCATGTAGGACAACTTGAGCCGGATTAAGACAGTATAAGCGGGGAGGGGTAGAGAGAATCCTGGGGATCACAGCGAAGCCGGGAGGGGCAGAGGGAACCCGGGATGGCTGCAGGAAACCCTGGAGAGCCACGAGTAAGCCGGGAGGGGTAGAGGGAGCCCGGGAGGGCCACAACGGGAACGGATGGGGTAGATGGAATCTGGGAGGGCCACAGGGAAGCCGAGTGGGACAGAGATAACCCGTGAGAGCTACAGTGAACCCTAGAGGGCAACAGGGAAGTTGTGAGGGGCAGAGGGAACCCGGGATGGCCGCAGGGAAACTCGGAGGGGTAGAGAGAAAACCCGGGGGCAACAGGGAAGCCAGGAGGGCCACAGGGAAGCCGGGACGGCCACAGGGAAGTCGGGAGGGCCAGAGGGAATCCATGAGGGCCACAGGGAATCCAATTCGGGAGGGCGTTAGGGAATCCAATTTGGGTGGAGCAGAGGGAATCTGGGAGGCACAGAGGGAATCCCGGTGGGACAGTGGATCCCGGTAGGGGCAGAGAGAATCCGAGTGGCCATACGGAACCGGGTTACTACAATGACCTTTGATCTTCGATTATTTTTCTCCTGAATATAACGCATATTGCGAAAACTAAATGCATGCTTCCTGTCTTGAGATATTGTGCTAACAAGGTTTTTAAAGTTTGACCCTTGGTGACCCCAGACGACCTTTGACCCCATCAAAAATGATTGGACTCTTCTGCTCGATATGGGTCACCCACAAATGAAATGTATACATGCTTCTAATTCGAGGTATTGTGTTCACAAGGTTTATTTCATTTAATTACTTTTGGGACGGTAGCAATGAGCTTAGAAAACTACTTTACAGGCTAAAGAGTTGATAGTGCTTGAACGTTTCCTTTTTTCTTTCTAGTAATTTATTGGCTTATAAGAAAGACGTAAAACTCGTTTATCATCTTGACAAAAATTTCATTTACCGTAGATTGATTTCACAATATAAACAATAAAAAATTAAAATTATAAAAAACCTGGATACCATGAAGCAATTTTCTCTCAATCATCGCATTAAGAAGAGTAAAAATTGAAAAAATACAGAAATGTGTACTCAAGCAAATAAGGGTGCGCAAGTACTGAATTATCACTTTTTCGTTTCCAAAATTTTTACACCCAATAAAATATCTCAACATAACACACCTTGAAAATATTCCTCCCCTCGCTTTCTCTTCCATTTGAACGCCTTGTCTGGCTACACAGGCGCCTATCCAGGGGTGCGTGAGGTGCCCTAGGGTTGAAATGAAAATGAAATTGCTATTATCTCCCGTAGGCCGCTACACAGCGTTTTTCAAACCTGAAATCACCTTACCCCCTTAAATATCCTGCATATGAGGATGCCTCATCTGTATCATTTCTTTAACACAAATTTTAAAGAGTAAGAAATCGCCGTAATCTTATTTCATAACGTAAGCAAAATTTTTCAATTCTTTTTTTATTCACTCTACAAATGTGATGTTTCCACTTCCAAGCAAAATATATTATTTATCAGACAGTCAGAAATAAATCAAAGTCTTCACTTACATGACTTTAACACTTCCGGAAACAAAGTCATGGTCACATGATTAAAACGAGCCATATAGAATAGGATGAGAGGGAGGTATTTAGTTCTTCAAATTAGGGTGACTACATTTGCCCTTTAAGCTACATTCCTTTGGATGGAGCAGATGGACAGTGTTGGTAATTTTCCAGGTCCTCTTGCTTTACTTGAAAATTTTCAATAATAAAATGGAATAAAAGGGAGCTATTGTAACATTTAAAGAGGATTACAATACATTCCTCCCACGTTGTAAGTTAGCCCCACTGTCATACAATGATAAGGCTTATAAATACGTAAGTACAAACAGTAAACGACAAGTTTATTTATACTTGTGAAAAAATGAATGAATGAATGAATGAATGAATATATACATGATTAATTGACACGCATTACGGCGATAGTCTGTCTGGCAGCATCATGTTTTTCTGCAGGACAGGTACTCTCTTACGACCAATGAAATTCTTAGATATTAATCGGATGACACGATTTTCAAAAACAATATTTTGACTCATTTTCCTCACTTTGAACTCGGACTTTAAAGGGCTATCCTTCATTATTCTTTACCCAGAATCCTGCCCTATTTTTCCTGATGGTGACCAAATTTGAATTTCCTTTATCTGCCCTGCAGAAAACAACAAAGCTGCCTGGCAAATATAAAAGCATCACTGGCGCAAAGGTAGCGCCAGGTGGGGCGGGCAGGAGGCCTGATCCTACCCCTTCTCCCACCCCATTGGGAAATTTGCATCATTTTCTTTGAGAAGCTGTAATAGGAAGGCTGAAAAATGTAATCCACGCCTCCCCGTTGGTGCCACCTTGGACTGCCATAAGCTGGTTAAAAGGAAGAAAAAGCAAGGATTTTTGCTCTGACGAAGGGAACGGTGAAAGATTGAGAACGCATCTTTGCAGAATGTTACAGTGGCATTACAAACAGCCCTGGTATAAAATATCACATACACACATACACACACAATAAATACAAACTTGAGGTCATCCAAAGATAATTGTGTACACTTCTCGATTAAAGTTAGTTCTCACCAATACTCAAACACATACACCGCCTTTACGAAATTTAAATCCTTTTTAAGAACTTTGCTCAGTTGCTTTCAGCCTTTTGTTCATTCGAAATAGATTTCGGTAATAACCCACGACCTTTGAAGTTCAAACATTTTAACAGCTGCGTCCTGTAATTTTCCCCAGGAAGGAGTCAAGGCCGCTTGACATTAGTGTTGTACGGATATTGCAAGTAGCCGATGATTACCGATACCGATATTTCAGTTTTCAATACAGGGCCGATACCGAACCGATACCGATATTTGGGGGATAAGCATTCGGTAACCAGGCTAAGTTACACCATGATGAAGTGTCGTTTCAGCATGATGATATACTGAAAGTATTGGAACTTGCATTGATAAGTACTCAAATAGCGTATCATTTTCATGACATATGGGACGATAAATATCGGTTAGGTAATATCGGCATTTAAAGGTACGTTTTACCGATACCGATAAAGGATAAAAATGGGAAATATCGGCCGATACCGATGGTGAATACCAATAGTTGTTCCAATGCTACTTGAGATTCCAAAAAAAGATATTAACCAACTAGGCCTATATATTGTCAGAAGGTTGAAAAATCTACTGCTTGCGCGGTTGCGCGTAAAGGGTAAGAGGAATTACCACAAGGACAACTTAAAAAGATTATTCCTACATTACGTTCTTTTTTCCTGTTACATTTGTTGGTGTTCAACGGACCTTTTAGCACAGAAATCTTCATAATGCCAAATTAAATCCTTGTCTACAAATTGTAGTTCATTACTTTGGATTGACGGAGTAACACTCATTCGCATAGTTCGACATTTAAGTTTAAGTCAAAAGTTTGAAGGTCAAGAAGCCAATCGGCTCATCGGCGACCCTATACCAGAGTGAGCATGGATGAACACAGGCGAGATTCGCCTTTTCTTTTCGACTAGTGCTCAGAGTTTAACGAGGCAGGCGTGTACTAATCGCCCCCAATCCTGATCCCGGGACCGACATTAAAAGAATAATCCAGACCCAAATTTAAGTTTGATATGTTAAAGAGGAACATATTCTAAGCATTCTGTGAAATTTTCAATCATTTCCC
>WURT03034794.1:0-15069 GCA_009936505.3 Holothuria glaberrima
AGGGTCCAGGGGCCACGAAATGGACCCAAATTAGTGTGTAAGTCAATGGAGGAATAATTGGTGGTGTGCTACCTTATAAATTATATATCTTACCACCAGTCGGGGGGATATCCCGTTTTGGAGATAACCAAAGTTTTACCAACTGAGAAAACACAGATTAAAGGCTTAAGAAAGCTTAGCAACAACGAAGACCACTCAGAACTTGCGGTTGTCTCAAAAACGGATGGTGAACCATTAATTAGGACGTAGCTATTAACCGATTAATTATTTAATTCCATTACATTACATCGATAAACTTTGCAGGAGGGTTGCAAGACATTTGCCATTGAAAATACACAAAACCCATGAAACTGTTGGTAAAGTAGGCAAATGGAGGCACTGATGACCAATTTATCTCCCAATCGGGGAAAACTAGATTCTTTCAAAAGAGGAAATCTCCCGAACTGAACGCAAGGATGTGCAACAATAGTCCAGGCTACAAGCCGCATAACGTTTCAAGGGTTTTTGGTCAATGCTTTAGTGCTGATTCCAAAATCAGGTGGGTGCCAGTTCATAACTATTAAGAATTTTTGATGGAATGCAAAACTCCAAAATGGCCTCAAAAATCTATTGTTTGACATATATTTCCTCTTTAGGGGAAGCAAATTTTACAAATACTCAGTCGAATTACACTTAGGAGTGCACAAAGTATTGTTTCCGTTAATTATTCGGCCGTTTGATTTGGTGTATCTGATGTTATATCGTGTACATCGCCTTTGCTCTAAGAGGTTAATTAACACATGGTCAGTTAAACAGATGTTGCCATTTCCGCATCAAGGATTCTTAATTTTTGCCATATGAAGCTAGCTTTGAAGAGCACGTTAAAATAAGAAAGGAGTGGCGTTCCTCAAAGTTGAGAAATGATGTAAGGGAAAGGGAGTGCACTGTTCGATAAGGTTTAGGCTAAGAGTTTGAAGAGTTTTGCGGGAAAGATTGCGGGAGTTTATCATTTTAGAAATCTCATGTACATGTATAATTAGCAAAGCTCGGGAGGACACTGTTTGATCTCATGGGTATAAAAGCCCCATATCCACCCCTCTAATCGTTTCTGCATACTACCATTCAGATACTGTTAAGAAATGTAATGCACACAAGCAATGCACATAGATTTAATGTGGTCCTTTCATAGCTAGGAGGATACCATTTACCATGGGCGTGTATCATGGGGGACGTGGGGACGCGTCCCCGCACTTTTTTGGAAGGGGAGATATCGCCAAAAAGTCCCCCCCCAAACTTTTTTAAAAATGATGAAAACTAAAACTGTGATTACGAATTGACCCTGCATATAAAAAGCTAAATTTCGCCCAAATATGGCACCGTTTACCATATAGACACCTTCAAATTTTATTTTTTTTTCTTCAAAGGGGAGGGGACGCCCCTCCCCTCAGACCCTCCCCCATGACAGCGATTCGTAGCTGGTGAAAAGTCTAACAATTCACTGTTCACTCACTTCACGAAGTGTAGCTCTGATTTACCCCAAGGAGTGAGTAAAAGCGAAATGAGAAAAAAAAACTTCCTAAAAAAGTCGAAATTTTTTGTGATATATTTAATTCAAATTTAGCACCAAATGTAGCACCATTTTGCATCTAGCCCACCTTACGTGAGCAAAAATTTTCCAAAAGGAGGGGGGCACCCCTCCCCTCGGACCCCTCTACCAGGACAGCGATTAGCAAATGGTGAAAATTCCCCCACTCTTGGAAATGGATCCACGCCCTTGCTATTTGCACTTGGACCAGCTGATTCGTGAAATTGGTGGTTTAAGCAATCACATGATTTCAAGGATGAAACCCATTTCCAGGCCCATTCAGATTCTCAATTCATTCATCCATTAAAAAAGTGCCTCTACTTGACAGTACAGCAAACGCGATGTGGAATAGATGTAACTAATACTGGTGATACGCTGCTAAACTTTGGTAGTAGTCGTTTACATTTGAATTAGGAGTTGTAATTGCAAGAGTAGCGTCAGGTGGGATAAAAGGGGCAATACCTACCTTGGGGAACGCCTCCCCTTTCAGGAAAATTTTCTAGTTTTCGTAGGGGCCCTTCATGGTTTCTATAAAGTATGTTATTAGAATGTGCTCGAATGTTACAGTGGTTCAAACAGTTTATATGATTTTGCTCTCATGTAACAAAGATTTTCAAACAAAACCCCTACATTTTCCTACAGTCTATCGTAAAAAGCATTTTTTTATCAAATTTCCCTTACCAAAAACCCCAATTTTCCAAGTTCCTTTTCAAAAGATCCAAAATGGGGGGGGGGGGTAGCTGTACAGGTGACCCGAAAAGATTTTGCCCTCGCAATCCTTCCAATATCCCTTTGACAGGGCTTTACTTTGCCCCACCCCTTCACCTACTAGAACTGACCTATCGTCGGGCAAATTCTGATGATAACCCTGATCTACTCACACGATTAAATGAATAGGCCCTACATGAATACATGACAAAAATTACAAATGGACAGGAATGTTCAGAAATTTCTGAAAGGCCCCCTACGGAAACTAGAAAATTTCCCTGACTGGGAAGGCCTTCCGTACGGTGGGCAGTGCCCGTTATCCGTTTAGTCCTGAGTGGATATTATTTATTATTTTTTTATATTTAACCATGGTGTCTGATTTGCAACTTGTCCAGCAAAAAAATTTCCTTTAGGGATTATCATTCTTATCACTATGCTATATTGTAATTATACCATTGATGGCCGTTTTGTTTTTTTCAGCCATCCTGGTTGACCTGAGACCTGTCAAATATTCCCAGAAAAATACTATCTGAATACCTATTTCAGATTATGGAAAGAATTTAGATTTATAATGTGTTAGTGATAGTTTTCAAGGAAATATTCCTTAATACATTGGGAGCCATACTAGGACCTAGATACAAAAGGTACTCACTGTGAAAAAAGCACGTTTTGGTGAACAACACCCTGTTCAAATGTCTTCATAAAAGCAGACTTTCAACACCAGTAGGGTTCACACACACCTCAGTGCAGAACAAAGTTACAGTTGGCTAAACATGAAAGGATCCAAGGGAGTTTTATCTGCTTTTAGTCTGCCTTGATAATCCTGTCATAGACCAGCTTCCGAGGCCCGTTTAGACCCCTAGATCAGGATAAAGCGTAGCCCTCTGCTTTCCCCTCCCAGAGTTGATGGTCAAAGCTGTGTACAAGGCAACGGTAACAGTTATTAAAATACTTTAAGAATTGAAGTTTACAAAATACAGTACACAAACTACTGCATCGGACATTGGCATTGGAGAGATTAAAATCCCTTGGTAGGCTTTTGGGGGGCGGGATATGCATTTTGTCAATTTTTGATCAAGAATCATAATGTCTTCCCCTGTCCAAAACAAGTTATTATTGCACTACTTTTAGTACTTTATGTTTCTAAAATGGTTCATCAGGCTTACTAAGGTTGTTTTTCAACGGTTTATATTGGGATAATGCACGCTTGAAAAAACTGGAAACTTTGTTTTTGTATTTCGAGACATTGGCGTTGCTTGAATGTAAAATATCTTCTTCAGGAATTCCAAATTTCCTTTATTATGATTGTTTTGTTTATTACTTTGTCTATTTAAAAGACGAACAGAGATAAAGCACAGTCGTTTGAACTGATTGTATAGATTGAGGAAGACGTATAATGTTATTACAACTTGAATTCTGTTATGATCACTATGAAAGAAAGCATAATAAAAAAAATCTTCCTCAAGGGGACTTCTCGAATACATAATGTAGGTGGGGAAACAGGGGAGGGATCAAAAGATATGCAATTTGTTTCAGCAGCAAAATATGCCTTGTTTTTTTTGTTTTTTTTTTTTTTTGGAAAGACGTTCTTGAGTTCTTTATCCTCTTTAGAGTCTAGCTTTGATGATGTTAAAAAAACTGCAGTCACGCTGTGTTGTAAGCTCTTTTAAGGACACAAATCCCAATCAAAGGTTAACCCTTGGTAAAATAAAAAAGTTATTACTGCAGATGACATACTGGCGAATAAGACATTTCATTCGGCTTTGTTAATTTTAAACAAGGTATATTTTACACCATCTGCATGCATGTTTGCAAATTTTACAGAAACAAAAAGAAATGGTAGATTTTCTTTTTATCTCCTTTGTACAGCCATGTTGGTGGTAATCAACCAGCTTGCATTTTGGCTCTATTAAATGCCGCTAACAATCCCTTAACCTGTCAGAGCAGCGATAACACTCTTGCATCGCTAGATGCTATGAAAATGTCAAGAAAAATGTTTTTTGTTTACTCATTAGTTGACTTCTAAAAGATTTGACACCTTTGAAGGGATGCATATCCTGTCTAATACTATGTAAAATGACTAATAAAGTCTTAAATACTTTTTGTTCTAATAATTGACATGTTTTGAAAACCATAACTGAAAAAAGTTTGCTTTCCATTCCATCATACAGGATGTAATATTATCTAGCCAGTGAAATCATAGAAGAATTCTAAGCAAACATTATATTGTTAGAACACGCTTTCCGTATGGTATCATGATTCTAATGTTACGACTTTTAGGCAATGTCTCATTCATGTGATGCAAAAAATGTATGATGTGAATAAAGAAACTGTGAAGTCTTGTGTCATGTCTCATAAAGTGGGAACGAATCCTGCTTTGAGAGTAATTCCAGGCTTGCCCCTAATTGCAACTCCCGGACTTCCATTAAAATTGCCTCCTTCTGACATCTTTTCATGGAGTGAATTTCAAAATCAACTATGGCACCTACGTCCATTGCTAAGGCATGTTATCAATTACCGTTGACAACGTGGTTATTAAAATCTGCAGGTTACATACATGACTAGAGAGAAAGCCCAAATCTGTTTCAGACCCAGAAGTTGTTCCAAATATGGGATTCTCGTATGAGGGACATTTCTGATGCCAGAAGGAGGTCAGAAGGAGACACTTTTTATGGAAGTCCAGGAGATGTGTTTAGGCGCAAACCTGGAAAACCCAGAACTCATTTTCGTCTGCTGCCAATATGGTATGAGCCGCATAAAATTTAATTTGGACTTCCAATTATTTAACCATTTGGTTCATATCTGGCTTATATCTGCCCAATTGCTTATTTAGGCAGCTAAAAGATCTAGTTTGTTGCCGATGTTGGCACAACAGCAAATTCATATCTGCTTTATATATGGAACAATACTCCAATCTACACAATGTCATTGACTTTTCGAAAGGTATTCGGGAACGCGACGCATGAGAACCTATTTAATAACGTTCTATTTTATGAGTTTTGTGATAAGCGTTTGCTTTTTGTTTTATTTTCAATTTTGTTTTGTTGAATGTGCTTGAATATGAATATTAAACGGATGGGTAAAAAGCCAATACACCACAAATGAAAACAACATTTTAGTAATTATATTACAAAAGCTAAAGTGTTATGGCATGAAGTATTTTTTTTATAGGTTTATGTAATTATGACTTCATGGTATGTAATTTTGAAATAAAAAGGTTTCACAGCCATATATTTATTTTGGAAATTTCTCTTAGCCTCCTCATTCTGTATAACAGATGAGGAGATATTTCAGCTCTTCTTCATTTATCCTCTAATGGTCATGATGATGATTAGTCAAAATGAGGACGTAACAACTCATTGTATAAGACGTTGGTAAGTACATGGAAGTCCAACGGAATGTTAGAACATTGCTATAAAGTAGATTAAAGTGTATTCAATTCCTGTAATTTATTCAAAAGTGAAAGTTCACATAAAGTTACAAAAAATAAAATTCAACAGTTTGGAAAGAACGTTCCCATTAAGGATTATTCACATATGCACACGGTTACTGTATCAAAAGAACGGATCAATACTATTTTCAGCAAAAAAAAAACGAGGAAAATCAAAATTGTGAAAGTCATATTAAGGGCCGGATTAACAATGGGACCAGATGAGCTAAATCTCAGTGTCCCAGATACAGAAATAAAAACAAAAAGGAAAATATTACTTAAAAAAACTGGTCCCATTTTCATTTCCTGCAGTTAATGTTAATATTCCAAAGCCCAATTGAATTTCATATTCTATCTATTCTCCCATCCACTCTTCCCTGTATCATCAAATCAACCGGGCTGCTTAGTCCAAGATATGTTACGTTATTTCAGAGTACTGGAATGCTTCATTCTACGATATTGGACGTAGCACCCAGTGCCTCCGGAATTATCACCCTAGGTTTCCGACCGAATCATTTAGGATACTATAGCCCCTTTTGCAAAAGTCAACCTTCTTTAGTAGAAAAACTTTCCTCAACTTAAGCATTGGTTACTCTTCTATATACATATGTTCTTAAAGAGTACACGATTCCAGGTGTTTCCAAACATCATACAAACATGGCATGCTATTATTAAGATCAAACTAACATATCTATTGCGCACACGTTAGTTTATGACCTAATACTGTCAAATGAACATTCTTTATAGATTAAAACTTGCAGCATTTTATGAAAATAAATATTTGAAATGATAGCTATAGTAAATAAATCTAGGAAATATAGAGTTTCAAGTGTTAAGTTTTACTTCCTCGAATTTACCTCATTAACAGTTTAAAGTTTCTTTCACATACTTACAAATCAATACAATAAATGAAAACTGCCATTATATTACTGCTATTAATGACTTGTTGCCAGCGTTAAAGATAAAATTCCACAAGATTTAAGTCATATGTGTATTACCATCCCAAGGGTTTGAGAAAACGCTTGAAAAATCTTCAAAGTTATCTTGATGGGTTTTATTTCATCAATCGGTAGAACAAACTTTTAATACCTTAAACTTTTCTCAAGAAAAGGACATCAATGTTCTATCATCAAGCTACACTTTCAATGAAATTGTGACTCCAATTATAGCAAAAAAAAAATGTTTCAACGTTTCTCTTTAATGTAGATGTTTAGGAGGCATCTTGTCTCCTTCGGGGCATATATTTTCAGATATTTTAAGCAATCGCTGTAATTTACCTATTAACAAAATAAAAAGGCGACATGTTCAAAATTAGCATAACTGTTGGAGGAAATCCAGCATTGCAAAATGCAGCACCATAGTGATATTGAATGGTTTTAAATTAACAAAACAAATCTACAATCCCATTTGCTGCAGTTACGTCCACGATCCAATAGTCTGTCGGGTTTAGCGTAATTAGGTGTTACCCGGCTATATATACAACCGATTGTAAATGCATTCTTAACGCATATTTTATAGTTTCATTAGACCACGGAGCTACTAGAATATAAATATATTCACTAAAGAGCTTTAGGAAACTCTCGTTCTTTAAAAGGTTGTTTTGCATGATCTTAAAGAATGTTTCACATCTTTATTAGCATATGAGTAGCAAAGTAGCAATCACTAAGGTTGTTTTAGCATAATTCTATAATTTAACCATTTGAACCAATGATTCTGTAGTTTGAACTGTTTACTTATGAAAAACAACTGCTCATTCAATAGCACAATGCACACGTGCTGCTAACTATTTTATTTCCATTTCCCAAGTTTTCTATTTGATAAAGACACTTCGGAAAAACAAAATTTGCCCTTGAAAGGAAATATTTTTAACATATTTTCATGTGAATGCGCATCTGGTAGATCGCTCGACAGATTTCAAGAGTTTATCTTTAGGAACTGAGTAAATCGTAATTTGAATTTTCAATACGTAAACGTTTCAGAAAATTGGTAGGATGAGCATCGCTTATAGAAAAAAAAACTTTGTTTAAAAAGCAATATTGCATATGCAAAGCAGAACAATCCCTAACTTTTAAAGAGGGATTTGCATCACTCCAAGTATGACTTTTAGTTGAGGGTAAGCAAAAGTCTCAGTTGGTGACTACTCTTTGATTGACATCAGAGTTACAAAATTTAAAAGATGCCGGGCAGCTCATATTGCACAGTATGCACAGAGAGTGTTTTGATTACACATTACGGCCTTGTATGCTCACCAGGGTATGGCCCTAAGCAATAAACTATGTTTGTGTCTGAACAAGGAGAAGCTAAAAACAGTTGTGGGCGGGGCTTGAACTAACTTAGTTGGGAGAATTGGAAACGTCTGCGATGAGACAATTTTCCCTTTAACACGTACATTGCATCATGTTTACTGTCACGAAAAGGGTTCTCGGAGATACGTACTCACAGATATGAAACCCATTACTATTTTTTCACTAAACCTTTCAGATTTACAAGTGAGGCAAATTCGTAATCCTTCCGTTGCGTATTTTGGGTGGAAAATGTTATAGCCACACAGAGTTACTGAATGAGACTGAGTGGTTTAGTAACCCAAAGTCTTAATGGTTCCTTGCCGAAAGGAAAGTAACTCGGTATACACTTAAATGTAAAATGTGTCGCACCTTCTGTAACGATGTGATCGTTGCGTAGGAATCACATTTTGGATTATAAAATTTTTACGTCTGCGATACTAGTTAATTAGCAGATTTGCGTCCTGTAATCTGCAACGACTTTTGACTGTTACATAATATAAGCTTTAACGCCTAACTGCCAGGAATGAAATTCATCAATACAATTACCCACTTGGGACATCATGTTTAAGCATGTTAATAGACTATTGATATCAATCAAAATCTATAGTCTCCTCAGAGCCAATATGGGGCTTCTCCATACCGAGTGTGTGGTCCCCCGACGTAAACCTCATAGACGTATAGCGCTTACACTAAATTTGTTCTCTGGAGTCTATAGATGATCTTTTAATTCCTCCCCAAGAATTAGAATTATTGAAGGCAATATGGAGTATCTCCACGCCATGTATGATATTCATCAAAGTTACGTTTGATGAGTTTGGGGTTACTAGGTTTTACCGTATAACCACTTGCAATATAAAATGAATTTTTATGCCCAACTGAAATATGGAGATTCTTGCACTCAATAAGGCAGTCATATGTCAAGTACGAGATCCGTCACCGTTACGGTTTTGGAAATTTATTTATAAGCATTTTACAAGTTTTTCTTAGTTTCATCTCAGGTGACCTCAAATAACCTTTAAAATCTAACAGAAACAGTGAGGTGATTTTACTGACTATAACACATGCTTGATTGATTTCTGGGACATTAAATTGGGCTTCCTCTAAAAAACTACGGTTCTTATTCTTAATGTAACAATTTATATCGAGGGACGGGAAGTATCTACCATTTGTATCTTGTTTATTTGCATCGTGTTTACGAGCAATTTACTAGGGTTTTGTAGTCTCACCTGAGGAGACCTCGGGGAACCCTTGAGCTCTACCAAACACAACAGAGTCTATCTACTAGGTATAACGCATCCACTTGCCAAGTACAAAGAGCATAAATTTCTTGAGATAACGTGTTAGCGTGGTTCTCTGATTTTTAACTCTGGAGGTCACCAGAGTTCAAAGTCTGAGAACCTCCATCCAAAATAAAGGCGTTCTTCTAACACAAAGTTTCAAAAGAATCTTTCATTTTTTGAGGTGTCATTTGTAACAAACACACACATACACCTACACACACCTACAGTAGTGATTTCTTTCGCCTTCAGAAAGTGATCAGTGCTAAAATGTATTTTGTCTTTTTGACGAAAGTGTAATGTAAATACAATTTATCTCATTCACAAACAATATTCCTCGTCCCAAACGCTTTAGATAGTACAAACAAAATTTACTGTTTTGTGCCTAATCTTATTTCAACAACTTGTTCTGTCCCGCCCACGATCGCCCACGGCCAATTTTCTACTGCTGAAAACAACAAAGTAGCTTTGAGACGGTTTCTAATTGATGATTTGCCCTTCATCTTTAACATGAAATAAATATAATGCGATAACGCCATGGAAGGAGCAGATTTTTTAAATGTTAGCTTCCTCATAAATGACTTAAAGTACTGTAAAAATGTAGTATTTTCATCAATTAAGGTAATGACTTCGTAAAGGGCTCAGCTTTCTAATTTGCTAGCTGTATTATAGCTTTAACCTAGACAAAATTTATAATCAGCAAGATATTGATTTACACTAGCCAGGGAGCTGCTTACTCCCAAGAAAGTACGACTTGAATTTATACCATTCCGTTTAGCCCTAGACATGCTTAAGGGGATAATCCTGTAAAGATCGATAATTGGACCTAAGACTATTCAGTTCTTTTGTCTGGCACTTGCACTTCTTACCGTTTGCAACTTCATTCATATCTCCTGCTTACCCTAAAAAATGGATTAAATTAAACAACCATTTGATGTCAAGGTAATTGCCGACAGCCAAATAAGAAATTCAGGCTAAAAATTAAAAGCGGCTGGTTAGTGCTTCCTACGAATAGATGCTGGTGCTAGGAGTAATTTTAATGCCCTATGCAAATAAGCAGACTTAGTGACGAGTCTTTACTTGCAGTTGAATTTTGATCAATTTCCGCATAATGCGCATATTGTAAAGGGTTTATATATATTACGCGTTTAACAAGGAATCAAAGCAACACTAACGTATGCGACACTTCGCGACAAAACGAGCAATTTCATTTTAATTTCAAGCGACTGGCAATGCTGAAGTGATAGGCAAAATTCGGCAATGTCCTCTTCAAGATGTAGCAGACGACATGTACCTATTGTGCTTAGTTACTAACACCTTTTAAGCTTATTGAATCTTCAATGAAGTACAAAGGGAGAGGGATTAGGGGTGTTAAATAGTTTACGAGTTTGACCTTGGTGGTAAGATCGTCGTCATCAAAGGGATTTGTGAAGTTTCTTCTCCTGTCCAAGTGTTAGCTCCATGCACTAACTAGATGATCGTGTATTATAACCCGTTTTATATTCTCGGGTTTACGTTCAGCGTTCCCAGTCTGATTCCGTAAATGAAGCTTACGGCAACGTTACTATGTGCTCGGACTTTGATAACAAAGCCAAATTATGCTTTCTGTGGGGAACAAATTCGTTCTTCAGAGCTTCCAAGGCTCCTGTCGGTTTCCACAATTCACGTTAAGGGTATAGATGTTAATACAACGTGAAGTACTTGCATTCTTATGATGTTCAACTGTTTTTGCACTGACGTCATCTCTTATATCTATATCATTAAATTCTTGACCTTTGACCTCGACTTCCTCATCGGTTTTCTTGGGTAAACCGGAAGTGCGTCCATTGGCTGGAACATGTTGGTTGCATGAATTTCTCTTTCGACGTGTCTGATTGCCTGCAACTTCTCTGGCCTCCGATTACGTCCTGATTCAGTGTTATCTCTACCTAGTACACCTCCGCTCACTTCTTCTGCCTCTCCCGGGCATCTCATAAGTGAAAACTTTAACATTTCTAACTTCGATTTCCGCCTTGAATTAGAGGCTATGACGTAACTGGTATCGTCGATGACTGCTTCGTAATGTTCATTCAGGGTGCCCATGAAGATAATCAAACCATCTTTAGAAAAAAAATGTTCAAAATTAGAACAAATGTACGACAAGGTCATTTAATTAACATTCAGGCTTATAGGAAAAGCATCTACCATCTGTGTTACAAAATAGAATTTTCCCATGAATTATTGCCTCAAGAAGGACCACGTATTTGTAAAAATAGTTATAAAATTACTTCACGAAAGTCAAACCAACAGAGGTGTTTTTGTGGGGGCGGAGATTACTTTCCGAAATTCAGAAGCAATGAATGCTTCTAGGAAATTCCACGAACAAAGGACTGCCCTAAAATGGTCAAACATTAAAATACAAAAATACGCCCTCATACTCAAGATTATGGTTTTCTTTTGACTACTTACTTGGCCAAGAAAGAGAGACCTTTAAGTTCTAAGTAGCACTGGATTAAAGGAAAGTAATGCGGAAATATAAAAGGTGTTGATGACCAAATTGTGACAGTTCTAAGTCACTTTACTGCAAAACCTATCTTGTCATTCCACAAAGGGGTACATAGCTTCTAAATATTTCAATATGAGATCCGGCATCCGGGAGCCATAAGCTACAAGAATACATGGTATTATATGATGAATTGACGAGAACCTTAAAGGGGCCAATTAAGTTGATATCGATTATTTGTTTCTAATGACAATGTTTCTAATAAACCTCCTTACTCATGTATCACATGCTCTAATTACGGAAAATGTGAGAAATTATAGTTCTTGTAGACAAGATTCCACATGAGATATACCTATTGGTAAAAAGTGTCTGGTCACAAATTTGAAATAAATGACTTAAATAATTAACTACCCTGTCATGATTGCCATTTCAGTTGTGTATCAGATGTGCAGATTCTCTTACTTTGACCATCTACCATCAAGATGTGAGTAAAACTCAACAGATGTGAAAAAATCATTAATTTTGTGAACCAACTAAAAAAGCCCCTTTCAATAAATTGCATATTTGTCCTCATTTAAAAAAAAAAACACTTAATGGATTTATACCTGTGGAAAATTGGATGCAATGGCATCCTCTTGGTGTCCGAGACATATCACGTATCATTGTTATGTTGCCAGTTAGGGAGCCAGAACGGACCATCATTCTTTCGGGTAATTTGAAAACCTCATCTATTTCAACCACAAGTAAAGCACCATTAACCGCCGAAGAGATTTCTTGTCTCACTCTTCCTGATATTACTGTTGGTTAAATGTAAAGATTAGATTTTGGCAAAAATTATTCGGCCAATTGGTATAAGAACCTATCCAGTATTTACGTATGGCATATGTATGACAAATATCACGTTCACTAGTAGAATACGATATTTGATCATATTCATTTCGTTAGTATCACGTTTAAAAAACTATTTCCTTATTTACACTTAAATAAACCATCTTATATACCAAAACAGCAAGCAAACTTACCAAAGTCGTTTCTACAGAAGCTTGACTTTAGTTTTTGTTTGACACACAGACACTCCTGTTTCCTCTCCCCTCTATCTATTGAGAAAGAAATTAAAAAAGGCTAAACAACCAGATGGTTTTTAAGGAACTTGTGACTTTCTCTCTCAGTCATGGATATTAGCGTTCGTTGGCAGGAGGAAGGTATGGGTGGATATATGCCTCAAGATTACTTAGATCTCTCACTGACTTAAAGACGTTTAGGCTACCTTTCGAATTTTTCTTCAGGCCATTTCGACATCCGCCCAAATTAGAAAGATAGGATCTAAAAGTATTTAATGACTAGAGGTCAAAATGGCTGATTGGCTAACTATGGAGATGCTCCTAACGTCCAGATATGCAGTGCCTAGACCAACAAGTCATTTCTTCATTTTACATACTTTTTCTAAAAAGGCACAAACTATCCTCATTGCCTTTTGCTTCTCATTACCTTGAAACCAGAATCGAGCTTTATACCTTCATCCAGTGTATTATATTATGTTAATTTTAGGGCGAAGACACGCGTCTTATATCAATTCAAAAACACTGTGTGAGTGTAAAAGCCTAAATGAGCGCACATAAGCGCGTCCTTTTTGTCAGTTGTAAAATGGTAGGATAGAATGTTGCACACCTAAGCAATAAACTGGCGATTGTGGAAACAGTAGCAAAAACATTATGAACGAGTGTATTAAATAAATTTTTACAAGTCTTTCCTGGAACCTACGCTATCTATTTCTGGTAATCAGCAAAATTTTGCGGAGATATTGTCCCGTTTTTTGAGCTACATTCAAACAATTTCCTCGAGTGACGAAACAGTGCCCACTTAGGTGAAAAACTCGACCAATATACTTTCGATAAGTTTCTTTTGTCAGAAGGTATGATGAAATGATTCAAAAAGAAAAACATTTGAATTTTTACGCAAAAGCTTCAGAAATTCACACTGTTGGCCCCCAAAGTCATTTGTTTGTATTTTGCCTGTTTAGTGGTGTCCGTGTCTGTGAGAAAGTAATAACGACAGTCATAGTTGTGCCACAGCTATTCTGTTAAGCTTCATTTTTACTCAAAAATGAGTCAACTCTTTGTGTAGGTTAGTCAAAATCTCTACATAATTGAGTTGTGACAACATCATGTACGGTCGGTGGCACCATCTAAGCGCAGCGACACCATCAGTTGGAGGGTTTCCCCTCCCTATAGAACGTACCTCATGCGAATGAGCTGAAGAGAGAAGTGTAATATTTGTTACGACAAATCTCGAAAATTTCCGAAAGTATCCTGAAATACCAGCTAAAGAATTATGTGTCACGTTCACATAAAACCTTGACGGTATACTCTCATACGCGTCATCGCAATGAAACCCCTTCCAAATAACAACTCCCTGGTGAAGCGACCACACGCAACTAGTGTTCAAGAAGCGCTTCAATGTAGCGTCTTAGCATTTTTGAAGACTTCATGCTTTAGAAATGATGACTTTAAGGTCAAATTATTAAACTCGAGAATCCTGTTCAGTAAAATCGCAAATTGTAGGAGAAAAACAGTTATAGAAAGTTACTTCACTTGTGCATTGATTTAAGCATGTAATTTAAAGGCATGCTGAGAGGGGATTTTTGAGGAAGTGAATACACGCCCCTACTTTTTGAACTTTGCTACAGCCTCTGCCCCAGACTTCGGGAAAACCCTTTCTTTAGCATATTTATAGAGAGAAAGAAATCAATTGGTCTCTCCTATTGGCAGCCGATTTTTTCTGGAAGTTGACAGAATTTGCATAGATTGACCCGGGCTAATTTTGTCGTAGAACAAGCCAATCGGGGAACAAAATCAGTCAATGTGACCACGGCTTACTCAAGTCTCATCGATCGTTATCAACGCTTTCTTAAAAATCGCCTTGAGGAAAAATTATTTAGAGAGAAGACAGAAGATTTTCACAATGAGCACCTGAGCACCTCTAACCATTCAGTTAACTTTAATGGCCGTCTTTCTAAACTCATGTTTTACTCTGAAAGTACGGAAAGCCAAGAGACTCATTCCACGGACTTCTACATTATGGACAGATCACATAGGCTAGGCTAGTACTAACGTACTGCCACAGGTGCTAACATCCTATGCGTAAGTTGTCGCCACCGTCCGTTGAGAAAAGGCGTACCATGATGGCCGCCTGCTGTGCTCTTGTGTGTAAAAGTTTGGACTTCCTCAAGTGTCACGGTATCGACACATTGTGTGAGAAACTTGTAATATTTTAGAAAGAATGCAAGCTCAGGTCAAATTCAGCAAAAAGAATGAAAGATTGTG
>WURT03034805.1:433-15069 GCA_009936505.3 Holothuria glaberrima
CGCCACCCCCCCCCCTTGACAAATTCCTGGCTACGCGCCTGTTTTGCCCCCCCCCCCATAAATACAGTCCTGGATACGTCCCTGCCTGTCACCAACATCACTGAATTGTGCATAGTCTCTGACTAATATGCATTTGTCCGTCAAGCTTACTTGTGTCACAGTAGTATCTAAGGTCCTGCTGTGCGCACTTACCATACACTTCTGTAACGCGTGTGCTGTTCTTGGCAGCAAGGTATTTGCATGCGGGCTAAGCATGCATGATATGAAGTCACGAGAGTTCTAACCCTAACCTTATTTCATGTCTCCTCCTTTAACCTTGTAACCTGATATCATGCATGGTATACATGGTATGCATTCATGCACGTCTCAGACAAGAATGTGACACATTACAAAACAAAATGTAAGGATTTGGTGCAGCCCTCTATAGACCCTATGCATATGACGTCACATAGCAGAGAGTGGGCCCTCGTTTGGAGGCAAACCCGTATCATTGCAAGTTACACGAACAAATGCAGACTTCTGATTTGTGGAGCGATTGGATACGCGCGTAAGTCTAATATGCGCACTTGTAAAGTTTACGCCATGCGTGCAGCGTGCTTCATTGTTCGCCTCCAAAATGACGTCGCATGATGTCAATACTCAAGATCTGTAGGTTAATGACCTTGTTGTGGCAGCATTCTCAACAGTTTTAAATAAAGTCCTTTGATATCTAACTCCTTATATTGCTCACACATTCCTAACCAAAGGCCACTCTACGCACGACATAACAAGAAATGCAGAAAACATTATTTTTAAAACCTCCACCTTGTGCTTCTCTTTAAAAAATTGTCACATCATCAGAGAGAATGAACATATTCTTTAGGGAAATTTTAAGTGCAAATTCCTACCTTTCACAATTACATTTCTTTCAATACATCGGAATCTGATCTTTAATCCTGATAATGAAACTTGTTACTGGTTTTAACTTTGCTAGAAATAACTCGTAGGTTGAAGTTTGTAAAAGTATAGTACATCAACTTATGGCTTGTCCTCAGAGTCAGCTGAGCTAACATTTAAAGCAAACAGGGGAGAGCAGAAATAGTTCTAGTGGGTTGAAATGAATTCATTCGGGAAATCTAAAGTTGACACTTATCATATTTTCCTTGCGATCAGGCCACCTACAGATACTTTTCTGTCATTTGTCTTAAATACGAAGCAACATTAATTAAAGCAACTTTCTGTATGTGTAGGATTTCAAGTACATGATACAGATTAGCTCCAGGGTTGGAAATGGTGTCTTTTCACCTAAAGGTCAGTCAACGAGTTACAGCATTGTGTTTTTTTGTTGCGAAAAAGTACGATGGACCTGATTTTCACGCCCCTGGTTCGCTATCTGTGATGAAAGCCTTCAGCAGTTTAGCACTTGATCATGATCCTCTCTGCTTTTCGAAAAGGAAAAACATCAATCGTCAAAAATTTATTATTAATGGTTCTATTTTCTGTCATTATTTACTAAAAATAGCTATCTAGACGCCATGGGGAAACTGGTCGCCGATTTTACAGGTTTTTACTTTTTGAAGAGAGCACATTTTTCATTTTCTGACGACTCGAGACAATGGAAGACATAATTTAACAGGTCTGTCAAAACATTCATCAATACTCAGAGTTTTCTATCAGGCAAGAGTGTTAAAAGTTTTGAAAGGTCAGAAAATGAATAGCAATGTATATTCGTCTTTATCAGTATCTGGAACGGGAAGTTATCACAATTTAGGCGTGGTATTTTTCTCGTAGTCTTTGCAATGGTGTTAATGGTAAAAGGTTTTGCATTTTTACTTCAGATCAGCTATACATACTACCTTTACCCTTTGGCAATAAAGAAAACGGGACTGCGTTGTAAGCCTAAGTGAATTTGAATGCAAAATAATGTAGAATAGTCTGAGAATAGACTAGGCTTAGGCCTATTGAGGTCGACAGATGCATAATTAGGTAAAGCAACGAACTTCTGAAGGTATGTTACAGTCTAAAATGTATTGTATAGATGATGGATAGTAGCTTAGTCTATTTTCAGGCTTCATACGTAAACTTTATGTATAAAGGGTACAGACACATTTTACGCGACATCGGGTTTCGCTTGTGCCGACCATATTTGAGGCACAGGTGGAGAGCTCGTATAGGCCTATGTCTTTTGCACGCTACAGCAAAGTGTGTATGAACGCACATACATAGTACGTTATGGGCGTACTAGTCACAACACTGCCTGCCTTCGATTGATTGGTCACTTTGTGTATGAGACCACATTTGCGATTCGCATTCCCCAATATGGCGGCTTTTTGCGAAAGCGTTAGAAACTGTGACGTAGGTGATCTGAGTTTATAGATTGTAAATGCTATGAGAAACTATTTGTAGAGACAAAATGTACAGAGAAAAACTACTTCCAGTCATAAGCGTAGGAGCCAATAGCGAAGGCAAGCAGCCCCACGAGTTTGGGAAAATATTTCTCGTATGTTTAGTCCAAAAAATCGTTTTCGTATGTGAAAGAGGACTAAATCTTCGCAATTTGGTGAAGCTTCCATTCAAATCGGATATAGTACTCGAGATATTAGCAATATGAAGTTACTACATTTGTGACCCAAAATGTCCTTGAGGCAAGCAGAAGTAATATTACTTCCTTACATGGTTTTCTTTGTTTTTTCAGTCTGCTGTGCTGACTTTGAAGTTAAAAGGGATAAGATTTCCCCATGGGGAATTTGTAGTTACTTTGCAAAATTTCCATGCCTCTGATGCAATCACGTTTCGATAACATGGGATTATGGAGGAGAAAACTGGTTAAAAATTTTTTCTTTAAAAAAGAGTGCCCATTAATATGAGTTTATTATGTCACATGTAATTGCTACAAGTTTACTATGTGCTAAAAATGTAAATTTAACTGTTAATATCTTGAGAACCACTAATTGGATTTCAATGCTAATTTCACCAGAATGCTTAGAATAAGTACCCCTCTAACGTATCAAAACATGATATGAGCTTAAACCCTGCTTTTAGCAAAAAAATCGGAAGAATTTCTCTTGCAACACAGGCCTTACTAGGGCAAGGGTCGGCTCAGCCCCAAGAAAATATATCACACACACCTAAATGGATAGTACATGAAGAAGAACGCCATAACCGAAAATAAGGCAACAAGCGACGGACAGATGGAGTCATAAGCACTGAGATATAGGCTCTATTAACTTTTTAGAGACAGGAGCTAACTTTCCTCTTAGACAAGCTTCTGTTGGTTACTTATAGCATTCGCCATATCCTGTAAAATTAAAGCTGGTCTTGTGACATTTTGTGATAGTCGGCGCATTAAGAATCCAATCTGGGCTCTTGGCTGATTCCTCGCCGATCTTTCCTTTGCCAATCTTTTCTGTGCCAATCTACCTTACCCCACAAAAAACACCTATTAGGGCCATTTATATTTACGATTTTTGTAATTTGCAAAGTTCCAGATTGCTTCTTTCCTCAATAAAAAGAAAACCCGTTTAGCCAAGGGGGTCAGGGGGACGCGCCCCCATAAAAATTTGCCGTTAGAAAATCAATCATTACCCAAGACGTAATGCATTTTAGTATATTTCGCCCATCCCCTAAAGAAATATTCCCCCGCAGGCAATCTTGTTGCCTTCGGTACCTTGTCTGGCTACGGGCCTGATTAAAAGTCTGTTCTGACTGTTCTTTATTTAATTGTACACATGAATTATCCATTGTAGCGATAAATCATGTCATCTTATCATTATTCTCATCATTATTATAACTGTTTTTTTATTCCATGTATTTGCTCAAATTTAGAAAACAGGTTCTTCCACATTAAAAAAATGTAAAATGTGAATTGCTACTTTCTTTAATCGAGTAGTCTAATTGAACGTCTGCCCACCTTTTCTAAGTGATCAGAGAAGTCAACCAAGCCAGTACATCAGGGCTTTGAAGACGTGTTTCGTATTGAAAAATATGTGACGTATTTCATAGGCGTAGAAAGCTTTTCGAGACGGGGGCTGAACCTTGTTTCGGATCACCGTCGTGGGGAGGGGTGTAAGTTGGAAAATATTTGGATATTTGAGGGTCCTTAGATGTAATTTGGTGCATCATTTTTGGACAAATTTTAAGGGAAATTACTGCAATTTTTTGACATTTCGTCCTTGGGTGAGGGGGCGGAAGAATAGTTCCGCGCCACCACATTTTTGACTGGGGGAGCTTTATCCCCCAAGCCCCGCTTTCTACGCCTGAAATTTATTTACTGTTTATGTCAGAGCTAGACTACAACCCAGTTTTACCATTTCACCTACATGCTATTATCTGTTTTCATTTTTCTCAATTTTCACAAAGTGTGAACTCTCTCGCTATTTAAAAAATAGAACCCTTGTATCCATTTTTATAAAATCCAGAAAAATGAAATCCTTTTGGCTTTGGAGTGATATGCCTTTAAATCAAACCCATTACCACTGCCTTGAGGGTTTGACAAATGTCAGTTCCTTATGAATAATGTTAAGCTATCACAAGAAAAACCCATTAGACGTCGGAGGAATTTTACGGACTAAACGGTATTAACGGCAACCAACTTGACAGAACGAAATTTGGGGAAAACTTAATCTCTCTGATAAGTTGAAATTTAATCTTTTTGCTACGTACATATTAAACTAAGCTTCGTGGTTCTTCTTGTGACCTTCATAGTATTACTTCTACATGTGAATGTAGTATGTGGATCTTCATCTACACTAAAACAGCGTCTGTAACTGTCAGAGAGATCCATTCCGTCGGATAAGATGTTTTGTAATCGAACTCTCTACCCTTCCCTCCGATTTTAATTTAGAAACAGTTTGATTTCTCCCGGCGGTTCGATGACACTTCCAGTAAAAGAAAGATCTACAGTTTCAAGTTCTGCCAAGACAAAACATACTTCTCTGGGAAACTTCAAATATTTTTCTCCTGTCAAGCTATAAAAATATAAAAGTAGCGCAGGAAAGCTCATTTAATCTCTCCCTGTTTGCAAGGACTTTTTGCGTAGTCGCTTGAGGTCACTATAGAGTAAAGTCTTCTGACTCTGAATAAGACTGATTGAATAAAATAGCTGGAGGTTTTTCTTCCACCCCACTTTAGCCCTCTACCTCCCACCCCCTCCCCCACCCCGCCCTTAAAAAGATTTACTTTTCCATAAATTTGTGGAGGTGTGACTTGCAGACAAGTATATGAGGACGATATTCTCTAAAAAAAAGCTTGCCACAACTTCAGGGACAATCTCTTTGAAACCTTTTCTTCGTAAGTTTATGACATGGAACGATTACGTTAATACCATTGATGATAATAAGAGTAGACTGGAGCAAATTACACACTCTAAAAACAAAAGAGTGAATAAAGGGACCACTCCTAAGAAAGAGTGAATTTCACCCGGAGTGGAGTGAAAATTCACTCCAAATAGAGCGATATTTCATTCCATGTGTATGAAGTGTCGCTCTTTCTGGAGTGAATTTTCACTCCACTCCGGGTGAAATTCACTCTTAGGAGTGGTCCCTTAATTCACTCTCTTTGAAGTGAATTTCACTCTTTTGTTTTTAGAGTGCATTTACACATTTTTCGAAATTAGGTCTTTAGCTCAAATTGTAAACCTTTCAAATCTTGGCCTATTCAAGTTGGTCTTTCAGATAACTCAAAATGGATATGTCACCTCATGATACGTTGATTATCAGATGTCCTATGGTAGTGCCTTTACAATTAAGATTCCCCTAAAACATTTCTCATTGTAACATTCACGCTTGTTTTTAAGGTGTAAGGATTTCATTTCATTCATTCCATTGGATTGTCAGTCATGTTTCTATTTTTCCGATCAGTATCTTTCTGTTTTCCCCGTGGTCCTATCTATTAACCTAGATTTCGTGGGGTAAAGCGATGTAGGTCGTAGCGGAAGCTGCATATTTAGAAAATAAGGAACCCACGTAAGACTGTAAAATTTTGTTTCAGACGTGACGGTTCGTTCAGAACAATGAGAGAGATCATTTAGTATGAATCAAACATTCACGATGATTGTCAGTTCTCCTTTACCATTCAGGGAATTATTTTAAATTTGCATATTCATAAGTTATTATGTATAAGTACAATAACTGTCACAAAGTTTTGTCTGAAATGACGTGAACAGTCGACATTAATACTCTTACTATCCTTCGTAGACTGAGTGTATGTATGTATGTATGTATGTATGTATGTATGTATGTATGTATGTATGTATGTATGTATGTATGCATGTACGTGTGTATGTATGTGTATTTAGAAACTGCCATCACTATATCATTTATGACAATGGTAAAGCACCCCACCGAGACTAGTTCTCTTAGCGGACGACCCCCCCCCTTTTGATTTTTGTATATTACTACCTGGGCCATATTCAAACGCTTACCAGACTGCAGATGGATTCCATAATCCTATCTTAGAAGAAGTGTGATAAGAATCATTGTGATATTTATATTTTTTTATGCACCTCTTCCTCCCTTACCCTCTCTTTTTCACACACGAACCCCCATTGCCGGATCAGGCGCTTGATCGGCCTCAGGCTAATCTCTGGTCAGAGGTCTAGGAAAGTCATTTAGACAAATGAAACAACAGTTTTCGTCGTCATAACAATTTTCAAAAAATCTTCAAAATCGTTTGGTGCATGTTCATTTACCCATTAGGTATGTTTTCTTTTTTTTCAAAGAAAAGTTTATGAGTACCAAAAGTAGGTACGAAAAACGTCTTCACGGTCCGTTTGTGTCCCTGTTTCTAGGGTAGGGGCTAAAACCGTAGCTTAAATTCCCACCCCTCACATCTTTATGATACCTTTCAACTGACAGTTCAAAAAATCTTCGTTTGGATTCAGCTCTGCTAAAAAGAAAAAGAAGTACAGAAAGGAACCAACTTATAACTTTAGTTACTCTCTTAATGTAAAAAAGTGAAATTCACTCTTCGACGATTGCCTGCAGTGACCACTCTTTTTTCGAGTTAAAATCGACTGAAATTCCACTCTGCCCGGAGTGGTTATCATAACTCTAAATGAGTGAAAATACCACTCGATGAAGAGCGGAATGTCACTCGAAACAGAGAGTGGTCACTGAAGTCAATCTTTTTGGTAGATTTTCACTCTTTCACATTTAGAAAGTATTAAAACTTAGAACCTGACACAAACCAAAGATGCTCAAAGTTGGAGACTATTTACAGGGTTCTTGAGGCGAATACTCAAACCCCGTATCAGAATATGACACTACATTCTAGAAACACCTTGTGAAAATATTAAACCGGATCGTGGTCGCAGGTTATCTAAACATTTTCTGGATATAATTAACCAGGAATTCTGAGTCAAAATGACGTCTGTTTTGAAATCCTGGTCAAAAATTTCCATTTTCCTGGATAAGTTAAACCAGGATTTCTTAATTATTTTAAACAGGAACTGTATGAATAACTTGTAACCGTAATCGTTAATATTAACAGGAATATTTCTAAATGTGATTTTTGCTTTCTTCGAGGATTCCAAGTCATTCACTTTCGATGAACTTTAACTTTTAGTACCTTTGAAGGCAATCGGTCCTATAACTGTTTGGTAAAGCTTTACAGGATTGGCTCTGAGCAGAATAGTGCAAGCATGCTGTTTGTGACGTCATCAGAATGGTCGGAGTGTTATTAAAGTAGAGATGAATCCTTAATAAAAACGAATTTCTTCATCTTGTTATGAGACGAAGGGGAGAGATTGAAGAAGTCACTGGGGAAATATACTGAACCTTTAAGAGGCCATCACTTTAATGGACTTAAAAATAATTCGACGTTTGATTTGTCGATGAAAAAACTCGTAAATAACGGCACAGAAGTACGTCTCACGAAAATGGTTAGTAAAACAAATGATTTGTTTGAATCTTTAAGCTATTGATTTGTTATAATTTATTTAGGTCTCCAGGGATATTGAATTTTTATGTGAACTCTGCCTTTTAATTTTACGGACTTACTTTTGTTACATCATTTATTTTGTGACTGTATAATTCACTCTGGATGTCTTCTGTAATAATTCCTCTAGAAGGGAAGAAATAAAAGTCTAAGAAAACTTTTCCCTCCAGAACATTTTCATTCCCCCATGTTCATTCAGTGACATTTAATCTGTTGAATAATGCGCACATCCCAGTTAGCACCCCTTGGAAAAGCTGAGTTGTGCCCTGAGTTTCCAGATTATGCTGTTGTATACGTTGAAACGTTTTGCGATGTCACTCGTTTGTGTAATGTTATATATTTCCAAAGACAGCAGATGACCGTTCCATATCGATAAATTAAGAGACGGGAAAGGACAAATGTTGTCAAAGACAAAAAAATCTAGATATGATTAATAAGATAACAAAAGAACAACAATATTTTCTTTCTTAAACTTATGGATTAATTACTGTAGATTTGCGAGTTGGTATCGTCATACAGACATTTCGACGTGAACTAGGACATTTGTAGTGGAATACCGCAAACCGACGGGAACATCGAAATTAACAGACTTTCAGAATATTTACTTTAGTAATCCTAGATATGTTTTTATTTTGGAGGTCAGTTGAATGCCTTCTGGACAGGAACTAGTAAGTATTTGGTCAGGTGGGGGTGGGTGGGGGATTAAGTTTCACTAACCCAATGACACCATAGGCATCGCCTGACCGCGAACTCCTTTCTATATGGGCATCGTTTCTGGGGTTCCCTTAGAGCGTTGTGGATCGCAGATCAGGGCAGGGAGTCATATTGAAATATTTTTACCAAGAAACAGGTGGTTTGGGGGCATTGTCTTTTGGTACTTGTGTGTGTGAGTGTAAGTATGTAATATAGCAAGTCTACCGATGTACTAAAACCTAAAACTACTACAGGTGTACTGCTGTGCAGGATGAGAACAAAACCATGCTTACAAGTATGAGTACAGACAAAGGTGTCAAAGTATGAGGTTGTACTCACCACAAGTCTACTGATGTACTAAAACCTAAAACTACTTCAGGATTTCTACTGTGAGGATGAATACAAAGTCATATTCACCCGGATGGGCACAGAAAATTGCGACAACCTGGGAGTCTGTACTCAACGCAAGTCTACCGATGTACCAAAATCATGGGAATAGGCCTACCACCTCGGATTCCATGCTGAAAACCTCAAATTACTACAAGATCGAGTACTATTGTAAGGATGACACAGAATCATACTCACAAGTATGAGGGCAGACAAATGTGCCAAAGCGTAAGTATGGATAATGTACTCACCACATGTCTACTCATGTACCAAAACTTACAAGTTCAAAGCACTACAGGATTACTGGACTGTTAGGACGAAAACAAAATTATATTCACAAGTATGGGCACAGAAAATTGTCTCAAAGTGTGAGGATCATACTTAACGCAATTTTGCTGGTATACTTCAACCTCTAACTACCACAGGATCGAGTACTTCTGTGCAGATGAATACAAAATCATATTCACAAGTTTGTGACAAATGTGACAAAGGGTAAGTATGGAGTATGTACTCACTACAAGTCTACTGATGTACCAAAAACTCAAACTACTACAGGATTACTGCTGTGAGTATAACAACAATAATCGTACTTTCAAATATGACTCTGGTGAGCACAGAAAATTACGTCAAAGTGCGATTATGAGTGTGTGCTCGAGCACCCCAAAGTAAACCTAAAGTCTAGATTTACAAGAACACATATTTTAGAGGTTGGAAAATGAATGTCATTCATCCAACTCCCATTTTCATAGCTTATTCCGTTCCTGAGATATGAAATATTTAAATTTATTTGACTTAATTTGGAATGGTCCAATGCACAATAATTTGTGATGTCCTTTTCGTACAGCTCACATTACCTAATTTTGTTTCCATGGAAATTAAATGTGTATATAACCTTGAACTTCTATTTTCTTGCATACCATGTTGTATGGAGTAGGCTTGTGTAGTCTAGTCACTCTGTAACATCAAGACAGTGATCATGTTTTGTCAAAAGGTGTTGTGGCTTTCGAAGAAAAAAAAAGAACATCAAAGACAACAAATTGAGTAGTACAATAATAACATGACAAATTTTGTGCATAAATTTCAACATTTTTTTGTCTCAGCTCAGTAATATCTTGTGAAGATGGGAGTTGGACCATTTAGATTCATTCTTTACTCTTTACAACGTTTATTTTTAAAATTTTAGATTTCATGTACACTTTCAGAGTACTGGTGTACTAGACCAGGGTTAGAGCGGCACGGGCCCGTAGCCAGCTTCACATTTTTAGGCAAGTGTTGTGATGGGGGGCAAGTGTTGTGAATGGGGGGGGGGGGTTTCCACCACATTAATTATTATGCAGTTTAGAGTTTCATCTGGGGCCCGGGGCAGAAATATTTTTTGGGGGCATTGCCCCGAAATGCCCCCCGTGGCTATGGGCCCGGAGCGGCATCTGCCTGCTAAGACCTTAAACATCTAAAAGAGCCTAGGGCTAATGTAATAATGAATATAAAGTCACATACTCGCTATGAAAATCTGTTTAATGGCATAAACCATCACAATTTGGGTAATACATCAAATGAATGATAAATCGAAATACTTTTCTTCGACTTTTTACGGTAACCATGGAATACAATGAAAACTGTCATATTCCACAAACTTGACCATGCTTTGAAGGTTTTTTTTTTTATTTTCCTCGACATATTCAGAAGTAGTTCTACCTTTCATGTAAAGTAGGAACATCGATTCTATGCCAGTGCAATACGGTCTAACCCTCCAAGCCATATCCATTTCGTTACTGTAATTACCTTATAAAAATATTTAATACCCTATCGTCTTAGTTTTCAAACAACTTTTTTTTCAAAAAAAAAAAAAAAAAACTGAATAACACCCCTCCACGTGCAGCTCGAAAACTAGGGCGTTTAAACATACTGGGGTAGGCTATAGGCCTGTAATATCTATCTATCTCTCCTTTTAAATTTCTTTGAAAGACTATTGATTGAATAACTTGTACGCAACGCTTGTCTTACGGCGGAAATATCTGAGAACAATGTGAATACTTGGAGCAGATTTACTCGCATGCCTTAATAGATACTTTAGAAAATATATTGAATAATTTGAAACGACACCTGGTATATTTAGGGCCTTCCCCAAGGGGTACAACGTAAGACGTACGATTTGCGGAAACCAGTGTTCAGGTTTCATTACAACAGATAAGACGCTTGACAGAATTGTGATTAGAATGAAAGTTTCTTTTTTTAAATCAAAAGAGTATTTTCTCGTCTCCAAGTAATTTCTTAATTATTTTCACAATTCGTTCTTTCCTTCATAAGTTATTACAAATTACCTGATTCGCTGTGATGAACCGCTAATTCGTCAAACGAATTGCTGCAAATAATTCTCACGAATTACAACCTCGATTTGCAAATGGTTAAACCTTTAGGTCCATTATCCTGTGAATAGCTAATTCGTTATATTTGTTTGCAAGATATATGATATTCTACCACCTCTAGCCATCCGTTATTGAGAATCCTGCATTCTGATTGGTTAAACACTGACCTGTTTTACTGACTCATAAACCCGTCTCGACTCCAAATTTGTCGAAATAACGGACTCGGCTTCGCCTCGTCCGTTATTTTGTCAAATTTGGAGTCTCGACGGTTTATTCACCAATAATAGTTCCCCAAATGCGATTTATTCCTTAAATATTCGTACACTGGAACCATCTAATAACGTTGTAAATTTTTTGTTATTTTTGTTATAGGCCTACATAAGTATTATTCATAATTCATAGCTAAGGTCCGCTTAGGTATAGCTAATAAATTCAGAATAAGCAATCTCCTGTACACTATGACTATAGAGGTTCTTCACGTGACGTCATAATGGGTCTGGTTTTACTTGTTCCGCCATTTTGGACGTCAAATTTCGTGCACGCGCAAAGAACTACACTGTGTACACATAGTATCAGTCACAGTATAGAATGTTTTGCTCTTTATTTTCAAAGACATTTTCTTCATTTAATTGTGAGGAGACGATTGTACGTTCGTGTAAATGTAAGCCTCCTTGTAGTGTTAGGCTTAAATGCATATTACAATCACCGTATAAAAATATAATCTCGTTATATCTTTAGTCGCTCACTGGATATGAAGAGAGCACTGCGCAAACTAGTGTATAAAATCCCGAGTTCAATATTTCTTCCGAAGAATTCCAGTAATCAATCTTGCTTCAAGTCGTATATCTGTTGGACTGTTGGAAATCGATAATAAAACTGTAGGGCCTGCGATTTTTCTTGACTATTATGTCACAAACGTTCATCATCATTATGGAAACATTCTTTAAAAACCTTGGAACAATATATTTGTTTACAGAGTACATGCTGCGCGCGATGAGTTTGACGTCCAGTATGGCGGACTCCGCTGTTGTCACATGTATTTGTGACGTCAGTGAAGAACCTCTACAGGTAATTTACGAGCAGCGTAGTGCTTCCTCGTAGCTTCCATGACGCAGTTTTGACACAAATACTTGTTGGTTTAACGTGATGATCTTCGGAGGGAAAAAAGAGAGTTTCACATGGGTTTTTGCTAGAGCTGTCACGATACAGCATAATGGCAAGGCGATTATCGCTACCGAAAGTATTGCGATACATCTTAGTATCGCGATGACAAAAACTGAACCTGTGAATACATTCAATTTAGACACTTTATACATTTCATACTCTCAATTACTTGATTGTTTTTGTAACTACTCCGTGTATTTAGCAACATGACATGTATTTCAAAACATGAAAACCTGCAATAAATGTTTTATGAATATCGTTAAAAAACACAATGCATTCGTTTGCCTCTACTTTCTTCTCTTTTTTGATATCGCGATACTTAAAGGATGTCAAGTATCGTATCGCGATTATCGATGAATAGTGACAGCCCTAGTTTTTGTCTTGGTTGGTGTCAAATATAGCTCGTATAATACTAGAAATATCTACAACTTGAACTCCAGAAACCCAAAAGCAATTTTAGGCACATACTCCTGATCCGCATTTAATGACATTATGTTCATTCAGGCACTAGACATTTTGAAAATAATTTCTCAGAGGAAACACTGGTCACCACGCATGTTCCAAAATGGTCCCTATCCTTCTAAGTACCTTTTTTTTTCATAAGCCCCTGAACAAATAAGTTTGGTGTATGGACTGTTACCTCCTCGAGGCAGGGCAGCCTCCTTCACCTGTGCCTAATAGATTAGTCTAGCAACAGTGCTTAAAAAAATTAAAATAAGTTTTGCAAGAATTACTTCACACTTTACGCTGTAATCCACTATTTTACGTTAGGAGAATGAATTAATAATAATAATAAGTCTTATAGAGCGCTGAATCCAAAGTAAAACAATGCTCAAAGCGCTTAACGTGATGATCTTCGGGGGGAAAAAAGAGAGTTTCACATGGGTTTTTGCTAGAGCTGTCACGTGAATGACTTGTGACCCTTTACCTCAGAACAAACGTTTAAATGAAGACCGTAATTATACCAATTTATAAAGCTTTCATCTTCATTTTTTTTTTATTTTTGTGTAGTAGAGTATATCATTTTAACTGTTTGAATATGTCGAAAAAACCATTTCATAATAAGTAAGGTGTAACGTCTTGGATTGCGGAGTAACAGTGCCGTAGCCTCGGCAGTGGGAAAACGGCAATCCCCACTGGCAGTGCGATGTGCAGGGCACCAAAATGTTAAGCCATAAATGTTTGTGCACTGTTTTTATTTTGAAAATTCGGAGCGCCGTAAGTTTTTCTGTTGAGACCGATAAGGCATATTACGCCATTTGGGAGCTGTTCGTGTGGAATACTTCCTTATAAATCAACATCACCCGGGAAAAGGGGCCACTTCTTCAATCACTAGACATGTTTGTACTTGCAGGCAAGTACAAATTGAAGCCCATGAAGATGCACACTTTGTGAATTACTATTGACCTTTTCCAAATAGCAATTACGAAAGATTGTGGGATACAGTTTCGGTACGTAACGTTTTTGTCAACGCCATTTTACTTTTGGTCAAAACGACGCATTCCAAAACTCCGTATCTCATAATCATTTATAACCGCTGTTTGGAAAACAGTCTTTTGGAAACAATAAAAGTCGACTGACGAAAACCTAAAGATGAAAGCAGGGAGCCCCTGATGAAAGTACGCACGGCTGTGCAGTACCTAGTAATGTATAAACAATGATGTTTAGGGTTTTATCACGAATATATGTACAACTGACCCTGGCCGGGGGTATGCCATCTTACACTAACATTACACTAACTTCATACTGCGACAGTATGGTGTCACACCGCAGTCTAATGACCTGCTACCACGGACTTTAATACATGGACACAGGATCACGTGACCAAGTCTCCACCGTTCGAACCGCAGGGCTACTACAATTTGCCCAATTTGATGATGAATCTGCAACATTTCGGACAAATTACAAACATCAATGGAAGAAAAATGTCACAATCCTTCATTCTTTTGCTGAATTTGACCTGAGCTTGCATTCTTTCAAAAATATTACAAGTTTCTTAGACAATCTGTCAATACAGTGCCACTTGAGCAAGTCCAACTTTTACACACAAGAGAATAGCAGGCGGCCATCTTGGTACGCTTTTTTTCCACGGACGGTGGCGACAACTTACGG
>WURT03034816.1:0-15069 GCA_009936505.3 Holothuria glaberrima
CACGGCCTTTTTTCCAGTTGTGGCTCACTGGCTTGTTTTCCCTTACTCCATTGCTTATGCGGAGCATCACGCACAAGTGTGCTACTTGTACCATCTACATAAAGACTATGTTCTTCCTAAATAGGAAGAAATAGTACCAATTTTATTTTTCAGTTCAGCAAGGCAAATTTCATTGATGAATAATAATGGAGCTATGCCGAAATCAATCTACCACAAACTCATATAAATACTCCTCATCTTTGAATAGCAGTTTTGATTTAACAGTCTAATGAGTTGGAACGTAACACCGTTACACAATTCCTTTTTTTTACAGTTTTACTAGGATTTTCCATCTCCGAAGTCTTTGTTCAGGAAGGAAACTTTTCTGCTTTTATACCATTTTCTCTTCGTGGTTTTCCAGAAGACGATGGCATTTTCCCATTTGATATCGGTACGCTTTTTGTTAGTATAAGCTCAAGTCTTTTTTTATTACGTGAAAAACAAAGTACAACTTTTAAGTGCCGCCTGATAGTGCCTAAGTGGAATTGGCTTAGTGGTTGAGTGTACTGCCTTGCACACTAGGGTCCCCGAATCAATCCCTGTGGAACTTCTTGGAAATTTTCTGGGAACAAAATGTTTCTTGTTCAGCTGAGCATAGCTGTTCACGGTGATGCTAAGAGGGGCCGATGCGCACTGTCTCGGAAGAAGTTTTATGACTGGATAACTCTAATCCTAGGCCTAATCCCTAACTAATCATAACCGTAACAATACAATCGATACAATACAATACCATCAGCCAATCACGATATACCTTACGAGACAGTGCGCATCAGCTGATGCTGAGGGGGGGGGTTTAAATTGTGGGGATGGGGGTTAATTGTGTATCAGATTGTCCGTTTCAAGAAGTTGTCCGATTTAGGAAGTTGTCCGATTCAGGGAGTTGTGAGCTTTGCTCAGTTCAGCTGTTGAGTAGTGGTGCCGAGCAAGGAACCTCCGCCTCTTCCAGCCTTTGGGAGAGTGGCGAAAGACTGGGGGTACACTCACGTTCGTCGGATGAGGACGTTAAATGGCGGACCCGAAAGCAGAGTTGAAAGCGATTAGTACACGCCTGCCTCGTTAACCTCTGAGCACTGGTCGAAAAGAAGGCGAAAAAGTCTTCATCCTCGCTCACTCTGATATATGCAGGTCCACGATGAGCCAATTGGCTTCCTGACCTTTAAACGTTAAACTTAAAAGGCCTTACGCGTCTACTATGTCATTTATCTGGAAATGAAGAGGCCTGGTCAATGGGCACTTTAGGAACCCAGTATATACGGCGCGAAAAATGGGATACATTAAAAGGCGTAACGGGTTTCATCTTAGGGGGCGGATGAAATTATGACTGATCGCCGTCCTGGGGAGGAGTCTAAAGGGACGGGTGTCCCCCTTCCCTTTGGAAAATTTTTGCTTACGGAGGGTCGGCTAGATGCAAAATGGTGCTACATTTGATGCTAAATTTGAATTGAATATATCTCTAGGAATTCCTATCTTTTAAGTAATGCTTTTAAATTTTTCATCTGAAATCTTCCTGAGAAATTTTCTCCATTCACCCAGCCTGCGCTCCTGAGTCGCGTTGTTCTCGCAGCGTCTTTAATTTTTCAAAAAGACTTAAATTTAAATATGATATATATGAATCAGAAATGTCTTGCGTAAGGGAGCGCTTTGCATGGGGTCAAGGGGCATGCGTTGAATCCATACCTTGTTTGCCTTCCTGGGCTTTACCTCCCTCTCCCTACCCCTTCATGGTCTCCAGGGGCACTACCACTGCCCCCTCTCTCTTCCCTCTTCTTCCTTTCTTCCTTCCTTCCTTCCTTCCTTTTTTTCTTTTTCCTTCTTCCTCTTTACCCCCTCATTTGGGGGCGACCGCCCCATCGCCCCCTGGCTAAGCCACTGGACACATTGGTCGAGGTCCCCTTTCCTTTAGAGCGGCTTCTTTCAAATCCTCCATGCCGTAAAATTCTTACTTAAATATGGTAACGTATATCCCACTACATGAAAGTACATGGTACATTGATGAAATTGGTCAGTGTGTTTCATTTTGCACTGATCAGAGCGCGCTTCCTCGTCGCACAGTATCACCCTGACTGGAGGTAGGTCTAGGTCTAATCTAACGGTCATGTTGGTATATTTACGGAGCTACAATCCTGGACAAAATTATTGGGACACTTTGGGATCTGTCACATATTTTCAGCATGTCATCCCCTCCACCCTTTGTTCAATGTTGAGAAAACGAAGAGCGCGCTTTTTTTCTTCAGCGCGCAACTTTCATTCACCTCCAGAACCAACATTGAGGTTGGGTGCGGAAGGTTTGTCCCAGATAACTTTATCCACGATTGTAGGTGATTGAGGGATGAATTGTTTAACTGTTAATCTGAAAAACATGAGGAGAAACTAAATTTTGTTTTAGAACAAGGTTTATATTGCTCCTTTCCTCGCTGCGTCCGCTGACCCGACGATGACCTGAATCTGTATTTTGAAGGTTGCAACAACATCTTGCTAACACCACTTTAAATGATGAGGGTATTCCTCTGCCGCCCACAAATAAACATTCTTCTAGATAAGCCCAAAATTAGAAAATTCCCTACAATAACCAAAACCTCTTAACTTGATGCTGGCATTGCATTTATGTTCTTACAAAATATTTATCTTTACTGATTTTAAAATGCAGATTTTAAAGTATAGCATTTATGTTTAATGTAAGCCGGAAGTTAGCAAAAGGTGTCCCTCAAAAATACATTTATTACAAGTCTAGGTATAACGTGTGCGATATTCAAATTTTCAGTAATTAAACAAGTAAATATGCAAATATAAAATTTATGATATTTGATCTTAGGAACACAAGTCACATTAAAACTCCCTCTAATCATAAGCCCTTCGTGAACACTATACCGAGTGGCCCTCTCTAATCCACCTTTTTCCATACCTAGTTGTCAGGCGTGGCGAATGCCTTACATCCTCGAGATATTTAGCCTCTGCCAGAGTTGTAACCAAGTCATTTTTCCTCAAGTCAAATCAAGTCTCAAGTCATTTACCTTCAAGTCAAGTCAAGTCACAAGTCATTTTCGTCAACATCAATTCAAGTCACAAATTCATTTAACTTCAAGTCAAGTCAAGTCGCAAGTCATTTTGTCTTCAAGTCAAGTCAAGTCTCAAGTCAAGAAAAAGTGCGACTCGAGTCGGACTCGCGTCCAAGTCAGCGACTTGAGTCAACAACTCTGGCCTCTGCGCACATAAGAAATGTTTGAGTGAGAATTCATTCCCCTGGAGGGTCGGGAAAGCTGTAAAAAGGTTTGGTGATTGTTGAGGAACTATAAGCCGGAAGGACTTTATGTTCGGAAAGTTTCAAGTCAAAAAGAAGTTAGTCTAGCTGTATGATATGAATAAGACACAAATACATTCACTGTTACTTTTATGATTTTGCCATTTCACAGCTATTCGAGTCAGGGGAGTAACAGCCAATAGTGATGACTACGGACCCATCCCTGATACGGTAACTATACTAGGGAATGGTAGCGCTTTACTAGAAGTGCCAATCAACCAGGACGAGCTGGTCGAGGAGGATGAAATCCTTCGAATCGAATTCTTAGGGAGCAATTTACCTGCTGGTGTTGAGCTCGATTCAAGTGTCGTAACGGTCACTATAACTGATGACGACAGCGACAGAGGTAAAGGTTCCAAAATATATGCATTTAGTACCAATAAAATCAAATTTATCAGTTCATGTTTACGGCGTGTTGGTAATAAACCCTTCAGGTCCGTAGCCAGACAAGGTACAGAAGATGGTGAAATGTCTTCCGGGAGGGGGCGAAAAAATTTTGAAGGGGAAAATATGTGTAAAAATGTATTAAGTCAATGGCAACTTAGAACATTCTAGTTGGCGAAAAAATTTCAGGGGGTTCGGCCCCTGCTCCCAAATTTCAGGGGGCTCGGTTTGAAACCCTTCCTTCTAGCCTTGTCTACCTTTGCTTTTGAAAGTGCCTAGTGGGGTGAATTACGTCATACTATTTAACGGTATCGTTCTGTCATATTATTCCATTTGTATGTTACTATAGCTTTTTAGAGTAATTAGAAGCTCAATCCATATTTCCCCTTTTTTTACTAACAGTTGTGCTCTCAGCTGTGAGGAGGTTTATCTCTGTCGAAGAAAATGATGGAACAATCAATCTTGAATTCATCTTGTCCGGGCCTGTTGAAAACACGATTATGTTTAGTGAGTTCGATATAAAGTTAAACTTTTCTGCCGGATTTCTTATCCCCGGTGAATTCTTGTAAAGTTAGATGACAATAATAACAACTCTTAATCGGGTTGTATTATATTGAAGGGAACATACAGTTACCCCAATCAGAATTAGTATACCCCGTCATCCTGATTTATCAATGGTCTTTTGGATCACGCGACAATATTTTTCTTACTCAATTGTTAACATCCTTGCTTAACCCTTTTCTGTAATAGCTATGTTCAAAAGCAGTTTAGAGGTACTCTGATGCAAATAAGAGGAGATTTGCAAGAGTTTGATTTGCAACAGTTGATTTTTCAAAGCAGTTTTGTGGGGAACTGCCTACTCTCTTTAAAAAAAGTAAGCAAATAAAAAATATTATAATATGTAACGCTGTTTAATGGTCCAATCGAAGTGACGAGAGGAAGGATTAAACAAAAAATGATGGTGACGATGACGATGGCAGTAATGACAATGATGGACACAATTGGAGCCCCCCCCCCTACACAGTTGAGTTAGTTTACACCAGGAATCCAATCTCATGTATGACTCCTTTCAATCATGTGACACTATTTTTGTTTCTGAATTGTCAAGTTTGTGTAGGATAACGTTTTGGTTTACATTGATTGATTGATTGATTGATTGATTGATTGATTGATTGATTCATTGATTGATTCATTGATTGATTCATTGATTGATTGATTGATTGATTGATTGATTGATTGATTGATTGATTGATAACAAATGAACATTAAACAGCAATACTGATCAAACATTTAATATTTATTTTCGAAAAAATCAAGAAAGATCTTTGTAAGGAAAGGAAGAACAGATTTGTTAGATTTTAGCTGGTGTTTCAAAATTAATTGGGAGCAACTGCTTATTCCGTTTAAATCCTTAGATTTCTTGGAAAATAACCTGTTCTCTCTAAAACACTTGCAGTAGTTGATGAAGGTTTAGTCTATTAACACTTTAATAAATTTGTCACGCATTGTGGGTATAGCAGTGCATAAGTAGGAACATACAAAAGTAATAATGGGGGTTCATAAAAACGTCATAGATGATTACATAATCTATGGCTTTACAATCTATAAATTGCAAAATTTTGTATCTCGTACAGGGAGAAATTGTATAAAGGATATATATATATATATATATATAGTGCTCTGGATTCATAACACCAACAGGTGGCAATCGACCAATGTAATATATCTAAAAAGGAATGACGTAGCAAAGTGTAAATCAGGTCGCACTTTACACATTGTTTGTCTTCAACTTATAAACAGGTGTAGATTTTGAAGACATAACAGCAAGGAGGAATGAAGATTATGAGATTCCTATGACGTCATCGCTTATACCAGCCAATCAGCTAACTGGTTCTATCGATGTCAATATTGTAGATGACACTGATGTTGAGGGTAACCAACAGTTTCTAGTTATCCTGGATACAGCATCAGATGATGTTAGAATAGATCGGGCAGTCAGCGATATTACTGTAAATATAATAGATGACGACACCGCTGCTGGTGAGTGTTTTTCACAGGAACTAATTCTAAGGAAGTGAAAAAGTTAGTGAGGCTGTTATTTGTAGGGAAGAAATTTAAACTAAAAAAGAAAATTTAAAGAAATTTAAATCTATTTCAAAATTGTCTGCAGCGCATGCCTATGGAAAGAAGTGATCTTTCGCTGCAGAATATATATCTTCCCTTTTCAATCGTAAGATGATCAGTTCAGAAGACAGACTATGCACATACTTTCTTCTTATTAACAAATTTGGCAAGAAGAACACACATGGTGAGCTGGGCAGAGTTGAAACATAGTTCTATATTTTCTTTAAGGGTTTTGCAGGGTGATCAAAGTCCAAACGACTTACCCGTTCTGATCTCATATCCATTAATATGTATCAGAAAATGCACTTATGCAGTGCCTGAAAAAAAACGGTAACATATTGCTCGAATTTTAATGAATATATCTTGTTGGGGCTGCAGGCTCCTCCCCCCCCCCCACTTCATACGCCAATGTCCCCAAGGTAAAGCGAAGGCCGAACACTCAGCTCTCACAGTATAAACCTTATGCACTGACAAACCGAGCCGTAAAACCTCGTCTAACTAACTGACGTCATGTGACGTCATTGTGGAGAGTAAATAATAAAGAACACTAAACGCAGGACGTAGACTTAACAAGCGTGCGTATTCAAAGATATTAAAAGCATAGATTCCAATCTGTGATTGTAATATCTTTTGAGCGTAGCAGAGTTAGGCGCGTATCACAACGGTACACAAATCAGCCGTCTGCATTTTGTAGGTGTAGGTTACACTGATACGCACTTTCCTCCATTGGAGGGCGCACTTTCTGGTCTGTGACGTCTTATTCATAAGGTCACATGTTACAGGGCTGTATAAAAGAATATGTGTCACGGGTTCGATGAAGCTTACTCGAAAGACGAAAAACTAGACAATGCGTAACTTCAGTCTTATAAGTTTATTGCACCAAAATAAAATCACTAACATAAATGTAAAATGTATATATGCCACTGTTTAACAAAAATCGTCATTTTACGGTAGTTGGCTGAAGATCTACCACAGCATATAAACACAAGTAAAATCAAAGACAGACATTCATCACCCCAAGTGCATTTTTATTGGGGGTCTATCAAAATTCTCAGTTGGTAACTACTCTTTGATTGACATCAAACTTTGATTCAAAAAAGCATGCAGAGTATAGCTCACATTTCATACAATGCAGAGGGCGTTCTGAGTACACTAAGGGCCTTGCATACTCATCAGAACATAGCCTTACGCAATAATCTGGGTTTGTGTGTACACAACTAGGAGCGTAAGACAATTTGGTAGGGGCTAAAAATAACTTAGCTGGGAGAATTGAAACTGTCTGGAATGACGAAATTTGCCCATTTGAACTTAAAGCAGGGAGCTGCCACTTGGAGAAGTGGCAGCTCCCTGCTGAAAGTAACTAGTAATTTGTTTTGCCTTGTCTTTGGACACAATATGTACAAATTTTCATGCTGTAAGCCTTCAATTATAGCGTGCCTTTTGTCTGCACAGGCAACCAGTATTTTATAGTTGCATTTTAACCATGTTCAGCACACGTTTTTATTCAAACAAATTGACCGCCTTGGGGGCTCGTCTCTTACCCCGAGAACCTTTTTTTTCTGCTGCAGAGTATTTAAGGATTGTAAATTACACATAAACCAAGTTAAAACAGTAAACACACGGAACTGTGTGAGGCTTCCTGATTTTGACAGGAGATCCGCAGGCTATCAAAATACGGTGTCTAGGACATTTTTAAGTAAAAAGATCTACAGAGGGGAGCCACAGTTGCCCCTGCAAAACACTAGGTAACAAAGACGCCGTAAACTGCTGCGAGCTAACACCCAACGGAAATGGCGCCTAACTACTTACGACCCGAAATGGCAACTGTGAGCGCACAAAGCAATCCTTACACAAACAGTACCAAAGTCAAATGTCACACCCTCGCTTTTAACCGCCCAAAATTCTGCATTTTATACAACTAAAACTAACAAGTACTTAAATAAACCCAGTAAAAACGTGTTGTAAAATCAGCAAACTGACCAATGCTATATAATCGAACGTTGCTGCGGCAAACTTTATGCTTCAGACAAAAAGCAAATGAATATTCGAGAAAGTAATTTTTTAAACTGCACTATAGACTCGGGGCAAGCATTTCGAGACTTGTGCCAAATATACTCATGACAACCACTTTGGTTTCACAGCAAGTTCAACTAGTTAACCTCAATTTCAATTGTTTGAGAGTAATTGAGCTGTTTTTAGATGTATAGATTATGTTAAAATCTTTCTCGATTTTCACGTTCCTTAGATATTGCTGTACTAGCGAGAGTACCATCTCTTATGGTTACAGAAAGTGTAGCAATTGCAACCGTTGAGTTTTATTTCACCAGACCGTCGGAGGATCAAGATATAACCTTAGGTAAGAAATGAATTTTGATAGCTTTAACTCAGTGGTTCAGACTGGTAACGTCTTTCAGTAATAGAAATCAGTCTGCTCTGATACCAAAAAGGGGTCGACTCACCATATCAGACAAAAACGTCGAATCAAATGGAGGACTAATTTTCGAAGTTAATTGAATTTTTAAAAAGACATTTCTAACACAAAATCTCAAAATAGAAAATATTAAGATATTACTTTGTGCAAGACCTGCTCTCTAAATACAAAAGATTTAAATTCGCGACAAATCGGTGACTTCGATTGAAATATTCAATCTGATACGTTGAGAATAAATATTATTCGTTTTAAAATTTTCAGTCCAACTTTGAGATTTGTTAGTAATCTCTTTTAAATTTTCAACCTAAGGAATCAAAAGAGTAAGAAGTGAAATTTTCCGTTAACTGTGAGGCCTATTGGCAAAAGATATCTTGGAACGCTACTAGTCAGGGTAACCAGACTCTCAGGGCATGCTTCACGTGGCCGTTCAGGGGGATGAGATATTGGGTGCGTTTTAGTCAACCGTTAGTGTTAGTATTTGATTGACAGGTCTATTGTGACGTCTTCCGAATGACGCACACGCCATGGTAATCAGTCATGTGATCATCTAACATAACTAACAGCCTCAACTGGTTGTAAGTTCTGTTAGAACTAGGCCACGCCTACTAACAATCGACTAAAACGCACCCAAGTCAAATGTAAACACGTCCCCTAACATCAGGGTTACCCTAACTGATCTCGGCGCTCTGCTAAGATGGTGTCATATAGACCGCCCTCCGACGCAATTGCGATGAGTCAAAATATAGGCGGCCTATTAAAAGTTGGAGAATCTTTTGTTTATTTTTCCACAATTGAGACTAGCTACACACTAGTGGTGTTGTTTGCATTAGGTGATTTCTAATGTTTTAATTCTTTTTTTTTTTTTTTTTGCACTGAGGTATAAGTTCGGCAAGTTCATTGTCATCTATATAGTAATCATGTTGGTTGATTAGAACAAAGGTGTAATACAAATTTGTTCATACTCAGATGGTTTGCACAGTTTCGCAAATATTCCACTCTCCATATATAAGTATCGATGTTTTACACGACACCTACGTTCTTTAACAGTTACGTTTACTTCCTCGTAGAATTTGCAGTGGAAGACATTACAACAAGATCGGGTATTGATTACACAGCACTGGGAATTAGAACCATAGTGAGGGCGGGAATGACTAATACAACGCTTACATTCCGAATCATTAACGATGTAGTTCCGGAGATGATCGAATCGTTCCGAGTGTACATCGTCAACACCGAGCCAGTTGTTAATTTTGCTGAGGCTAAAACAACTGTTTCAATAGAAGACGACGACACTGGTATAGCTTCAGTTATATTGATTCACATTTTGATGTATGGATAGAATACTGGTACCAAAGTAAAATCAAGACTCGAATTACTGGGAAAAGTACTCAAGGAGAGGTATCAAAACTGAGCACCATGATGGTCTCCCTGTCTACCCCCACCCTCCCCCACTCCCAAAGTACAACGTATAGAGCACATTTGCGTACAATAATTTTTATTTGCTCCCTCTCATTGCCACGATCCTAAACCGAGGTTAACGAGTAATGGTTCTCCGGTTGACTTTATCAAGATTTTGCACTCAATGTCATCGCTCTACTGATTGCCGTACTTCCAGATATAGCGCATGTGCAAAGAGTGTTTTATACGTGCGTACGCACAACTTGGACCCATTTACATTTGTAATGAAATGAATCATTGACAGCCAAAATATTCAACAACGGAGAGACGCATGACGTAACGACGTCTGTGAAATCTCACACATTTAACCAGAATGCGAGGCATTCTAATGCGAGGCATTCACACCCGCGAATCCAAAAGTAAAGGGGAAAATTTCGACAGATCTGCGCTGTGACGGGGACCGAACTTCCTTCCTCTAGAGTGTAAGTCTAACGCTCTATCTTATGCGCCAACAGGATCAAATAAATGACGTTATAATTTAATTAATATCGTAACGTCCGGTCCAGTACTGCTGGCGTAGGAATAACTTGAAAATAAAAGACAACTGGCCCCAAAACAATATAAGAGGAAAAGAAAAATCGATAAACAGAATTTGTAAAGTTCACTAGTTATAATTCAAATACCATGAATAAAACAAACTATTTACATAACAAGGGCGTATACTAGTTCCCAATTATTTACCAGTTTACACTATACATGCAAACGATGAACTGCGTAAAGGGTGACGCACTGCGTAGAGGGTGACGCTGCGTAAAGGGTGACGCACTGTGTAGAGGGTGACGCACTGCGTGGAGGGTGACGCACTGCGTAAGAGGTTTTGCACTTACACAGCTTACGAACCAGACAACTTATCTTCCCAAAAATAATCTAAGTCCGAAAACAGAACCCAGCCCACGTAGCTATACCCAGGGAGCTGAAAGCCTTCCAGCTCCCTGCTATACCCATTCTTCATGTTAAAACTCTCCTAAAACCACCTCTCTCTAAGTAGCCCTCTTCCGTGTCCGTGCTTTTAAACCACGGAAGCACGCTCACACATTCGCTGACCATTTACGACCACGCTACAGTGCAGCCAATCCCAATAGAGAATACGCGGTCTGATCGACTGCCAGACAGGTAACAGGCCTATTTACATACAACATTTATATTTAGATACAACATTTATGAACCACATAGATATTAAGCTCTATACATTAAGGCAATACGTAAACCCTTGCAAAATAATCGCACAACCCAGCACCTGTTGCTAAGCAAATCCTAGGCTTTCATGTATGAGGCGAGCAAGGCCGTGTCCAGCGACCCTTAGGCTACATTGCTAGGAGCAAGATACATAAAACTCTCTTAAAACCAAGGAGGTAATATAAGACAAAGCAGATGGGTGAAATACTTAAATATACAAGCAAAGTACTGAGATACGGGAAATGCACACAAAGTTACCTTAACAAAAACACATTTTGTTACAATATATAAACTCTGTAAAGCAACGTGCGTGAATTAATGCGAACAAATGTGATGGAGCCATGCATCTAGCGGAGGGTTGTCTTGTATTGTCTTTAACGATGGGAAGTGCTAATTCGAAGGTAGCACTTCCATTTTTAACTGGGGCGGGATCGTTCAACAGTTCAGCAATCACACTTTGATGGCCATCAACGACACAGTGTGTAGCCTACTGTGGAGGGCTTCGGCAGCAATGACATGGATGTAGGCTAAAGCGGTATCGACTACTGTCTTTTCCCAATCTGAAAAATATCCCTGTGTGGTAGTACAAAAAGCGGGCTACACGATTCTGTTATGTGCCTTGCCGTGGCATAATCATGGCACGGTGTAAGCAGTCAGTTGAGCTCTCGCACTCACGCCGTCACGGTTCAGACCACTTTGTAATGCATCCAGTCCGTAGATTGCCATCACTGATATGAATATGCAATAAGCATGTAGGAAACCCTACATTTGTACGAAATACTCTAAATCAAAACCGATAAAATAATTTTTGTATTCACTGGATCCTTTAAAACTAGTTGATTGATACCATTGCTAGTTCTGAATCTAAACAGTACTTGTTGGGGAGAGTAAGCACGTTGTTTGTAGTGGCAGTCTACAAAACGGTAAAGAGGCGATGAAGCTTCGAATAAGACTTAAGACAGTCACTCGGGAAGGAGTAAAGCATAATTGTTTCTTCAATTTGTATTAACAATCATTTTTTGACACTTAACTTGCATTAATTACTGTTTATAAAAATTACAATATTGTACAAGAAGTGCAGGATAAAACAAGACAATAGAAATGGCACCATATTGGACCTAATGACTGTTGCAAGTCCTAAACACGACAGATACACTTCCCTATTCTCTCGTAAAAAACGTGTTAATCGACACAAGAGTGACGAGACCAAATAAGGCTACTCCGAGAGCTAGCACGAACCGCTTCGAAGTACATCACTGTTGGATGAATAAGGCTTTGATGTCTTACTTTAGATCAAGTTCTTTTGTTTTTGCTGTGATCAAACTCTACACTTGAACACTTCATTATAATGCCATGTACAAAGTTTCACTGCAATGACTTCAAGTGCTCCCCAATTTGCAGACGAATTCGAAACGATTTTCTTTACAGTACAAACAAACGAATGCCCTGACTGAGACTACTTTGCATTTTAATTGTGTGACCCAAGAAGGGGAAGGAGTTTCAAAGAAGCTGGGAGGAATTTGAATTTTTTCTTAATTATTTGTTAAAGTGTTCTTCATTTTCAGCCTGTGCGAGAATTTCTGATGTGGAAGTAGACGAAGACGAAGAGGTAGTAAGAGTGCTTGTATCTATCCCACGTACAGCTAGTGGTGACGTCATTGTTGGTAAGTTATCAAGTCCTATCTTTGGATATGATTTGGGGACATATTGTGAGACAGCTTTCATTGAAGTGCATTTTAATCAAAGAAAATGAATACATGCGTAGGCCTGTAATATTGTGTTTGTATAAAGTGCCCAGAATTGTCTCTAAAATGTAAAGAAAAAAACAACATCCTACACATCGAAATGCATTCCATTTTAACCATAAAAATGCCTCAATACTTCCACAGTATTTCCACTTTTTTGATGTCTCATGATGATTTCTATACACATTTGAGACTGAACCTTAAGTCCTCTTTATTTGGGCATAACGACGGAGCCTGGTCATTTTCATGTTTTTCGCGTCATCTGTAGCACTAAGGTATTATTTTGCCATTGACATTGCATAATGTGACGTTCTTCAGAACGTATATCGCCACTCACTTCCCTTTTCAGCATAACGCAAGTTACCCTATCCATTGGTAGACAGCAGTGGCGTATTTAGGGGGCACTAGGCCATGCCCCCCATCCTTCACTGAGGCCAATTTTTTGTGCCTAAAATATGTAAATTTTTTAACACCGTCAAATTTTACTTTCAAAGGTAGCATGTGTAGCACCAAATTGCAAGTAAGGACACCTCATTTTTCAAAAATGTTCTTGGGGTGGTGTCTTCTTAGACCCCTACCCCAGGCAGGCTATCACAGAACATACTCCCTCCCCATGAAAGGAACCCTAGCTGGGCCACTGGTAGACAGTTCTGTGAAAAAAAACCACTTACGTCCATTAATAAAACAGGGTAACGCCCTTAATTAATCAGGGAAAACTATGTGAGGATGTGAGGATTCTTGAGTTATGCAAAACAACCAAGGGTAAATTAAGCATCCTGATCAAATCATGAGTTATCTCTTAAATTTGGCACTCATCAACGACCACTTTGGATAGTTACCTGTCTGAAAAATGTTCTTACCACTTTTGAAACATACTGTAATCATCCCTTTATATCTTGTCACTCCAAAGTGACAACTTTCTTGTAAACACATCGACCTTCTGTTTACATGTACTATACCGTTTACAGTTTTACACTGTAGCTCAATATCATGTCAGACCAATAAACTGTAATATTTCAGCACTGCAAACTTGGTGTAGAAGTCGACACCCGAAAACTCCATTATTTAATCAACATTGATATTATTTTTACCACTTCAAATACCCGTCCCGCAATTTGTACAACTACGCATGCTTTCTCTCTTGACACGGGAGAAACAGTTACCGGTTTCGTATAGAGGAATTTATGGCGTCTTGCCAGGTTTAGTCTTCTGCTCAGAACTATGTTATACGACGTCTTATGTACTAGCCTGGAGTCCAGGCAGTTGAAAGCTCTAAAGTCGACGGTATTTCTTACTCACTTATTCATAGACCCTTCGGGGTTGTATATTACAAATTTTTCACGGACCCTCAGACTTCATAAACTCCAGGTTGAATTGCACTGTTTAGAAGTGTGCGACTTAGCAAGAGTGTCGCCGCATGGTTTGCCAGTTCATTGTGTAATCTCACACTGGGGCATTTGGTGTTTTTCCCTTTACTTCAAGTTTTTTCGTGTTACCCTTTTTCATAGGACTGAGAGGCAACGATCAAACAGCGAATGAAGGCAGTGATTATGGCTTAGTTCCATCTTCCGTGTCTATCCCTGGGGGAAGAATTTTTACGTATGCAATGATACCAATAATAAATGACAACGAAAGAGAAGAAAATGAGGAATTTTTGGTACAAATTGTAAGCGTCAGTCTCCCAGCAACACGATGTGAGGCATCATCGACGGCGACAGTTACAATACTAGCGAATGATGAAGGTATTAGTTTGTAGACATTCGTAAGACGTACGGGGTGTAGCCTCTAAATACGTTCAGACCTGAACTCATGAAAACGTAACATTTTTTTTTCCAATCACGTGAACAAGTGGTATCATGTCTAGATTTGTTGTGACTGCATGTGGAATTACGAGCTTTGCGGTGTCTTCCATCCGGCCCCTGGTGTGACAAAACAGGTTGTCTTTATGTGCATACATTCTGTACAAGGATAGATTGCTGTTGTAATTGAACGTGTAGGCGGAGCTCAAGTTTATATTTTTGTGGTGGCGCTCTCAAATTTTGAATCATTTTGGGGACCATGAACATACGGCTTTAACGTCTGTCACCCTTCAGAATCCATCGAAAGAAAAGAATAGCGAAGCTTCTCTGCTGGAGGAGTTAAAGGGAATTGTAAATATCTTCTTTATATACAAAGATGTTCACTGTTAAAACACTGGGCAATGTTTTGGTTGGGTACAACTCACTGATAATATGTTGGTCAGACTTTGCTCATGTAATGGTAGAAAATTCTAATCGACACATGTTTATTGCATTTTCCAGTTATTGGTCAAACAGCCGACAAGCTGTCATTTAACGGTTGGGCACTTTTTCGCCTTACCTACATTTTGGGCAAATCGTCGGCGGCGGAGCTAAAGCACACGTTGATTCGATTTT
>WURT03034827.1:2393-34085 GCA_009936505.3 Holothuria glaberrima
CAAATTACTCAAAAATAGCTAACATAACTTTGGCAAATTACTCAAACATAGCTTTTGATTTGCTCTGGAATGTTGATACAATATATGGAATGTTTAATTGTTATGTTTAACGCAGGCGCGGATCCGAGGGCCAACTGTGGGCAGTTGCCCCCATGACCAATCTGGCGCCCCTTTTACAAGCCCCCTGTGTCCTAAGAAATTAAGTGAATTTGCAAGAAAAAGGGAAAAGAGAAGGAAAAGAAGGGGAAAAAGAAGAAAAGGAGAAAATGAAATAAAAGAAAAGAAAAGGAGGAAGCGAAAGAGAAAGAAGAAGAGAAGAGGAGGGTGGACTAGCCTTTATCTCATCCATATAATCAATTCAGAGCTTCCAGGAGTCCCTATTGAGGTCTTTGCAGCCAGATACTCTTTTATAATGCACAAATGAAGGAAGAAAAATTTTCTTAATAGTTCAAGAATGTTTCTGTGGACTAAAAAATAAATAAATAAATAAATAAACCTAAATAAATAAATAAATAAATAAATAAATAAATAAATAAATAACATAAAAATCAGTCAATCAATCAATCAATCATTCAACCAATCAATCAATCAATTTATTGAGAAAATGCAAATACAAAATACATAACATCTTACATACATGCATCAGACCATCATCAATCAATTGTTGTGCAAATCAGGCATGTACTCAATTGCAGTAAGTAGTCACAAAGGTGGCAGGTTAGCTTTAAGCCAGAACCATCCATATGACAACGAAATGAGTAACAGAAACGAAAGCAGCGAAATAATAATCATAAGGAAAATTCTGTCTGGATCCGTGCTTGACTGCATGAGCGTAAGGGTGTTTTATAATATTCAATTTTTACTTTGTTAATGGTAGGTTCCCTAGCTAGCTCCATACTCTGTAATGTATATCAAACTGTGTACTAAGATACGTTCCTGCTAGAACGCCCGCCCCACTATTTCTCGGGTGCGTATCCAGAATTTTCGATAGATGGAGCGCAAGGTTTGATTGATCCTGGGGGAGGGTCCTAAGGGGAGGGGTTTTGCTTTTGGAAGAGGGCTGAGATGCAAAATAGTGCTCTATTTTGACACATTTTGAAGTATCTTCTGTTTGCCTCAACTTTTTTCATGACAGCCAATAGGAGGGCCGGCACTTGTTGCGCCCCTCCTGGATTTGCTACTGACTCTTACTCCGCCAGTGCACCATCTTTATGAAGTAAGTCCTAGCACTCTTGCAGAACGTCTGGTTATCGCAACAATGACCAAAGAAAAATATATTTAGAAAACTACTGGATATCTCCTAAGGTATAGTCACGCCAAAACTATTAAGCACAGCGTTGTCCCAATTTCTGATGAATGAAATATTGATGAGAATATAGTAATTTGTTTGAAAGTAAGTTATAACTGTAGAAGGGAATTTTGGAGACAATTACCCACGGTAATGAGGCTCTCTGCATCGTATCCACCTCGTATACCACACCGAATGGTCACATCCCACAATCTATGTAGCATTCTATAAATTTCCATTAATTAGAGCAATTCGTACTCTGAAACAAAGCTTTTATCACAATATTTCTTTTCTTTCGTGAACGATTCGTCAATATGTGGAATACAATTGGCAAACGAAACACTCTTTATCGCTAAAGGAATTGCCTTTTTAACCACAAACGTTTCATTAAACTTCTTTTTCAGTTTTTTAGTTTCTTTACTTCAGTTTGCTCGAGGATTCTTATAGTGAAAAGGACCGTCAACCTGAAATCAAGGATCAGGGAACGAATGCCCTCGTCCCTTACTCACCAAGTGGTCTAAAATTTCCATTAGACAGAACCAGGTCGCTCTTTGTGGCTGACAACGCTTAACTAGCTAACATCGCTCGCATTTTTATATGTACGACTATCTATTGGAGTATTTAGAACAGGGTGAGGCGGTAATGAAAAAAGTATTTATTGAAAATATAGTACAACAATATCTGTTCCTGTTTCACTGCCGTCCAGCGGATTTCTCTTCTTCTAATCTTTTTTTAATTTTGGCAAAACGTTACATGTTTGCACATAGTTTCAACACTTTAGATATTATAAACAAAATAGGTGAAACAAAATGCTTAATATTTAGCTTTATTTTTTCCACAAAAAACTGTTATCAGAAGGTTTGTAGTCGTGCTAATGTACAACGACAAACCCTTGCCTGCAAGTACAAATCGTCTAGTTCAATTTTGTTTTTGCAATTTTCACAAATAGGATAATAAGGCCGTGGTAAAGTCCCAAGAGCAAACTTTTATTCCAAGGGGCTAACATATTGTTAATATGACACGGTCCCTTTTTTTCTTTCAACTGAAGTAAATTTGCAGGAAAAGCACTTCACTCTCTAAAATGTCTTTCCTTACGCATGCGCAAATAACGACAATGACAGATTAATTATAGTTATTACCTTCAATTTCAAAGTCTCTCTTATAACATCATCAAACTCTAAGAATATAACAGTTCTGGATAGCTAAGCGGTTTTACATTAGCAAGAAACCTACATCTTGAAATTAATTACACCAGATTTGCTAACGTCAATGCAGACAAATTCCGTCAGTCTCAATTTTCGATTTTGTAGTATGCACCCTTAATTATCATTAATCAAATAAATTGTTTGTAAACTAAAGCAGATGAATCGTTTATCTTGGCTATATGCTTACAATCTTTACAATTTTGCCGTAAAATTTGTTTTCGTTTGACGTCCTTAAATGTGTAAGTAAATGAAAGTAATGCTTTTGAAATGTTTGACATGTCAATAAAATAGGATGAAAGGGGGGAGGATTGCAATCTGAATTAGGTAAAATCCTGCAAATAAGTGGCAACTTTTGTACACACGGGCAAAAGCAAAATGAACAATTGATAGAAACTAATAACTAAAAATCCTAAAACAAATAAAAAACGACCTGCAATGATAATTGAAACGAAATTAACAAAAATGGGTTATTGCAGTGACCATAAGGTGAATTGACGCCATAAAAGCTTAAATCTATTGTTCATATTTGTAATAAGCTGACGACGTTTGTTAATAAATGTTAAATATATATATAAAATTCATTCCTTAATATACCTTTGATACATAAAAAAAGACATTTTTGAGCCACATTTGATAGGCTTAACTGATGTTCCAAAATACTTTCGAGGGATAACTGCCTATGCCCTTTTACAAGCTGAACTCAAAGAAAAATAAAATATTTCATTTTATGAAATGTATTAAGTCTCCACTGAAGTAAACATCGTAAAATAGGTGTTTATCTGTAATAAAAAACAGTATGACCAAAGGTGTAAAGAATGCTCTTCTAGTTTGTATGTACTCTAAAAATAGTTGGGCAAACATAGCACATGACAAATTGTTGGGGAAAAAAGTTGTTAAAGGTTGGGCAAAACATCACGATATTCCCTTATTACTGTTTAAATTTTGCCCAATATATTAAGCAAGGTGTGCTAAAAATGTAGCATGTGCTAGGTTTCCCCAACATTGAGTATTTTTTGCCCAACTGTTTTTAGAGTGTGCCATTGGTATTTTAATAGTCCTTTTCGATCCACCTTCAGAAATTTTTAGCAAACCACATTGAGAGAATTGACAACTACATTTACTTGTAAACTGTGCCTACGAAAGGCATAAAGCATGATGCTTAAGTAGGCGTGTTCATAACAATCAAACTTCAAGTAATACATTAAGGTACACAATGTTTTTAAATTCAAATGGTGCTCAATATCAGTGCATTTAGCTCAGATGAGACGAAATTTATCTCATCTAAGGAGCCATTGTTTACTAGGCAGCGAATTACCCAGAAAACAACGTGATAAGATTTTAAGTGATTTTGTAATATGCCAGTGGTGTTAAAAGTAGGACTTTAATTTGATGGTCCTTTTGCGAAAGTAACACTTTTCCGAAAGGACATGTAACATTTAATAATAAGGCAAAATTAACTTAGAAATTAAGTTTTTAAAATGTACAGGAAACAACAAAACTAACATGGATGGTAGGTTCTTACACATAAACTGTAAATTTTGTTGTTATGTTGCGTTAAACGAAACACCAAACAGTGAAAATAAAATATTTGATAAGCACTACATTCAAAGTATCGAACACTGAGTGAAGAAGCACTTAAACCAAAGGATATATAACTTAATTGTAGGTTGTATACGAATCATCAATTCAATTCTCTAGGAAATGTAATAGTATGCAACTAATAAAACATGCTGTCAATTCAGATAGCTATCTTTACATATCATACACATAGTAGGGAAAATAACTTTACGTGATGCGTCCTCATATCTGATAAAAGTCGGAATATAATTTTAGCTATAACATACTCTATACATAAGTTATGCCCGGAATTCTATGCTACTTTTATTCCTGCGAATAGTTCGTTTAAATTTTCGCTCACAAAAGAAAATAAAGAGAAAAGGAATAAACTTAATATATACAGTTAACTGAGTAGTTGAAAACTCACAGATCGATGTAGCTATTTGTCGTTTTGTAATAAAGCGTACCTAAAGTCTTAAAATTCATTTATTCTGACTAGTGATGAATAGCATCCCATTCAGAAGATTTAAATTGTAGCTGAAATAGTATCGTGACATTTCAAAACAAATTCTTTATTTCTTCGAAATTTGTATCAAAACACTGAGCTGTCCAGTTGACTCTTAAAGTACAACATTTATGTCAACGAAAGCATTAAATGAAATTCATTTGTTACTGACACAAAATACCCTAAAATGTTAACGAAAATAGATGCCCCTATAAGTAGACGGAGAGCCACGGTCCTTGAATTTTAAAAGTAAAAAGAGTACTTACTTAATACATCGGAAAGATTAACTCCATTGAAAAACATATGAAGTATTTTTTACATTGTGACTGTGAAAGAAATTGTGCTATTTTAATATTAGTATCATTTCCATGAAATATTCTAGCAGGAACGTACGTTTTTATATGCCAAACTAACAGTTAGTGTATTAACATGACAACTCATTAACTGGGTTTTCAGTTTTCTATTTAAAGCATAAAAACTGACGCAGTCTATATACATTTTGTCTGTATCTTCTGGCTGTTTCTCGTTACAAAAATTTCCTAAGACAACAATTATACATTTACGAAGATATATTCTTCTTTTGGCATGAGAAAGAAAGAATTTTAAAGAAATGCAAAACAATAAACTTTTGTTCACCAATGTAGTAATTAGTTAAACTCATTTTCTAAACCTTTTTTATACTAAAATATTGTTCAAGGAAAGTAAACAATGTAACTAGTGATGAATAGGATTATATTCAGAAGATTTACATTCTTACTAAAACAGTATCGTCAAATTTCAAAACAAATTCTTCATTTCTTCGAAATTTGTAACAAAACATTGAGCAGTTCAGAGACTCTAAAAATACAACTTTTATTTTAACAAAAGTATTTCATGAAATTCATCAAATTCTTTGACACAAACTACCCTAAAACGTAAACAAACATGGATGCCCTATAAGAAGAAGTAACGCCACCTTGGCATGAGAAGAAAAGAATGTTGAAAAATGCAAAACAATAACCTTTTGTTCATCATTTTAGTAACTAGTAAAACTCATTTTCTGAAACTCTTTTTCATACCAAAATATTGCTGAAAGAAACTAAACAATGTAACTAGTGATGAATAGCATCACATTCCGAAGATTTAAATTGTTACTGAAATAGTATCGTCACATTTCAAAACAAATTCTTCATTTCTTCGAAATTTTTAACAAAACACTTAGTAGTCCATTTGACTCTAAAAATACAGCCGTTATATAAGCAGAAGCATTACATGAAATTCATCATTTGGAACTGACGCAAACTACCCTAAAACGTAAACGAACATAGATGCCCCTATAAGACGAAGGGAAGCCACCTTGAATTTTATAGCTAAAAAACGTAGGAACTTAAGACATCAGAAAGATTAACTCTGTTGAAAAACATATGACATATTTTTTTACACTGTGATCGAGAAAGAAATTGTGGTATTTTTAAATATTAGTATCAATTCAATGAAATTTTCGAGCAAGAACGTATGTTTTCATATGCCAAATTAACATTACGTGTATAAACATTAAAACTAATTTACTGGACTTCGGTTTTCTTTCACGAGCTTAAAAACTGACAATGCTTATAAACATCTTGTCTGTATCATCTAATTCAATTGTAGGGCAGAAACTTGGTAAACTTTCTAAAATATAATAAATGCTTCATTCAAAGAGCTTTGAACACCATCAGTATTAATAACAGTGTCATCTGCCTAGCTGAATTATTTGACGTAAAATTTGATAGCGTGATCCCACAAGTGCCAAACTGAAATCAATGTATTCTCTGTTGCTGCTCAGTATCTGTACAACAGTTGTCGTCCTTTGTTTTTGTAAAGAGTTATGAATTAAGTTAGATGGCCAGTGCAAACGAAATTAAAATTGTTTAGTAAATTTATCGTGAGAAATTATTATCCAAAGACAATACTTTAAGTTCCAAAATTTTCAGTCTTCCTCGCGTTCAATAAATTTTCCCACAGTTTCTAAAATATTCGAAGACAATTCTCGAGCCTTTTGTGCATGTACTGGAGTGAACTCCTCTTGTGGGATACCCGGAGATACACATGAGTCTGGATAATGCGAATCCTTCTTTACAATGTAAACGAGACTCCGGACACTTTCTACCAAATCTAATTCTTCTTGTAAACTTTCTGCAGCTCTTAGAATACCACAGTCAGAGGATGTGTTGCTACCAGAGGCGAGCTGAGCTGCTTTTATTGCTTTTTCTGATGCAAAATAGTACAGTTGACATTTCCACTGGCAACGAAAGAGTGAATTTTCCAAATCTTCGGCAGTACTAAAATCTACAAGAGCTTGTTTGAGATGGCGACGTCCTTCCAGGGTGTTCTTTCTTCGGTGAAAAGATGGAGGAGGATAAAATTCATGCCCACCTTGGTGCCCTCTGTTTCTTGTATTCCTAGAGGAGGAAGAAGAAGCTCTGTACCGTTCCTGCCAGTGCCTTCTCTCTTCTTCATACCGACGTGCCCTCCGATGTATATCATCGTAAAAGTTTCCACATGAGAAGGTATTCCCTTTTTGCAGTCTGTCCAACTCCGTTTGGATGTGCTTAAAAATTTCCTCAGCAAATTGTTTATTTGTCAAATGTTTATCAGGGTGCCATTTCAACAGAAGTCTTCGGATGGTTTTTCTCTTGTCCTCTTCTGGCATTGTCATTATATCCTCTAACGTTCTGGTAATTTCTGTCTTTGTAGCGTTAAGATCTTGACATTCAGTAGTGTCTTGTTCCGTTTTTTCAGCACCTGGAACATCTTGACGTTCGGAAGAGTCACCCAACGGGCCGCTGAAGACGGTGAGAGCAAGGCTATCTGGGTGACCCGGAGTTATAAACTTGTATAATTTATGAGCGGGGATACGCCTTATTTCATCGTTACCGATTTGAACATCATACATTATTCTCCATGGCTTGTCATTAGACGATCCGTCGTCAATCCTTGTGACCACCCTAGCATAAATGAAAAGTTCGACGTTTCCTTCACCAAAATCGAGACCAACATATTCTTTTTCGTAAAATATATACATAATATCTTGGTTAAGGAGAGCAATAACATCATCCTGAATGTTGGATCCCAGTTCCGGTAAATTCCAGAAATTCTCCTCTTCCAGTCCCGCTGTTCCAATTCCTTCGCTATTTAAGAGATTGGAAAGATCCTCTTCGTTTTCCGCTCGCAAAATGATTTCCAGATAAGTTGTATCCATAACAAGTTTAAAAATATGATTGAAGTTTTTAGCAAGCTGCCGGTACATGTTTGATGGATTAGCATCATGGGATACGTAAATTACAATTTCCTTTAGCTCTTGGTTCTTAAGGAATAATGACGACGTGTCACTTTGACTATGTACAATTTCTATACCCTCAAAAAAGAGTGATGTTTGTAGTTTTTCTATGCATTTAATAGTAAAAGTGGAGCTCATTAACTCAGCCATTTTATCATCAGTTTGGGGACTGTTTCCAGTCTTTAATTCATGTGCTACAATGCACTTAATAGCTGAAGGGAACTGTTCCCATGTGACAATATTTCTGAGCTTTCGTGAGATTGCACATTGGCATCTTTCGATCGTGGAGTGCTCTACAGAAGTGATGATTTTCTCATCTACAAACTCGCTAATGAAGCGTGGTCGTAAATGTTCTGGCAGTATTTTCAGAAGCTCGTCAACATTGACGGAAGTACCGACGTCTTCCTGACTGATTGTCTTCAACAGAGGATGGGGAAATTCTCTCAAACGCTTACTGAACTGCGCTACGTCATTATGAAATAAAGTACAGCTTTTGGCGATGGGTACATCTTCACTTTTAGTCATTAAATACAAAGCCGGCATTTGGGATAAAATTTGTCTTGTATGTTCATCATGTTGCTTCCGATGAAGACACCTAATGAATCCAGACATGGCTTGCGTCACCGCTGCAATCATATTGGGTTGGTTTTTTAGATCAGAAATGGTACTGATCGTTTCTAAAACCGTTGCATACTGCTTTAGTGTTGGCTGTTCAGTTGCTCCGATGCAATGAAGAGTACTGTAGTAAGGGATCAGCTCATCAGGTAGCTTCTTTAGATACAGGAAAATGTTACAGTTCTCTTCAGTTATCATAGTTTTTACCACCATGCTGGCTTTTATCAACATTTTGCCTTCATCGACGGGGACAAATGGAACGTTTTCCAACTGTTCTACAATTATCTGACAGTTTTGACAGCAGTTATACTTGCTGGAGCAAGCTTTTTGTGGCTCTCCAAAACGACTTTTATTAGTAGATATGTTCTCACATTGGCCGGATAAAAATTTCAAGATGTCACAAACTATGTCAAGGAGGATTTGGCCGAAAAAAGTAACTGCCTTTCCTTCCAGATTATTAGAAAAAGAAAGATTGTTACAAAGCGTCTGTGTATGTCGTATTACATCAGTGAGACTTGGCTTTGTATTAATACCAAGCTTCTCCTTCCACTTTTTTAAACAGTTTTCCTTCTGCTTACTTTTACTATGATCGCAAATATCTTTCAGGGGATTTACCCATTCGGGACACAGAGGTTCAATCGACCACACTAAAGTACATTTACTAGCTAGCGCCGCATTTGGCCGTGTTTTGTTTGCCAGTGTAGGGGTGAAAAGCTTGCATACCCTTTCTTCCGGTGGCTGTGATGATATGAACGGTAATTTTGATAATCTATCAAGGAGATCTTCATCACTGTGGAGGCTGTGTGTCCTTCTCAAATGTTGAAAGAGAACATAATCCTTTTGTTCTTCTCGATGAGCTGTGTTAAAAAGTTTGTTTTCCTGACCTGAGCCAGTACTGACATCCTGAACAAACTTCAAAAATTGAGAAACAGTAACTTCAGTCTTCATGCCAATCAGTCTCAAGAATTGCAGCCATCGCATTTGTTGGTCCATCGAATTGTCTCTCTTAAACTTTGAAGGGAAACAATCCTCTGAGAGCATCAATTTAAAAACTGCGTGTTCGGGATCATATAAATCAGTGACAACTTTGACCTGTCCACTCCGACATTGAATAAGGGGTATGTGAGTCAAATTCAGTTTCTTTATCAATTTTTCCCTTTCGTCTTTTGTGAGAAACCTCTTTAAAACCATGTCCATTATCTTTTCCAAGTGGTACCACATTGTGTCTTCTGGAAAAGATCTGAAATGAGGCAAAATAAATTTTAGATACAAATCAACCGCGTCAAGTTCCTCCACATTCAACGCTTTGCTCAGTTCGCCTGGAATCTTGTCTTTCTTCAGAAAGATGGAGTTGCTCGGAGTTAACCATTCATCGTTGCCTTCTGTTGGTAAATCTGAAATAGCAATTGAATAGGTCTTCTTGTCTAATGCAACAATGCTTCCTTGAATAGTTTCATAACAAGGTAGCCTCTTAAGTACCGAGTCACCATGTGTTTTTACTAAATGGCTAGAACCTACACCCATGTGTTCTAGAATTAATCTGCTCTGGTCTTTTGAAAGGTTGACAAAACCTTCGTAGTTAATGTCTAACAGATAATCCAAGACCTGCAACACATCACAACGGTTTTCAATTCTTGTGACAAAAAATGTTGGAATCTCCTGAATTTTTTCCAAGTGTAACAAAACTGAAGGAGTGGAAATAGATTGAGGAGTTTCTTGCCTCAGTGGGGATAAATCTAAAGCGGGAGTCTCGAGGTTGACTAGAACGTCATAAACTGCTTTGTATGCACTGTAAGGAGCAGGCAACAGAGCAGCTTTCCCCATTTCTGGTGAAATCAAAAAAGGAACTACTTTCGCTTGCTCTTTTTCAACTGTTACAGGAATAACTGCCCATTTTCCCAGATACTGGATGCAATGCTTCACAAATGCTTCTCGGGAATTGAAATCTCCCTCTCTCTTCGATAAAAATTTCCAGAACGTTTTTAGCCATTCTACAGATGGTGTGGTGTCTTTCTTTTGAACCTTTGGACCGTGTGACCATGGCACAAGGTTATGACTGCAGAAAGAGGCCTCGTCTAAATGTTTATTCAATCGTTTGGCTAAATCGATAATTTCAAACTTTGCAATCACATCAGATTCTTTTGAGATTACAGATCTGAACAGGTCATGAAGAAATTCATTTTTACAATTTGGGAGTAAAGATCGGTAAACGGGTGAAAATACTTTTGAATCTTTACTAAATAATCTTAAATTGTCATCACAGGTGAGTAGCAGTGGCAAACCGTCCAGTTTTTTCTCATATTTCTCGGCCTTTATAACGTACTGTAGGAGAACATCTAAGTTCCTCTTTGTCTGAATGGGAGTTTCTTTTAGATCTTTTGGTAGTCCTTTCAGTGCCACAAACAACGCTTCTTTTTTCAGGAAATCAATGACGACGTCAGGGGAAACCTTGAGAACGCTTTTGGATCTGCCCCCATTAGTAAATGAATCTTTGTCCTCTTCCTCCAAGACATCAACAATGGATTGATAGATTGTAAATGGCGTTGAAAGTAACGGGAAACCAAGTTTTATCAACAGGTTTTGTAAAAGTTTCCAGTTCTCCTTTTCCGTATCCTCCTTACGTTTGTTTTCAAAAGTATTGAACAGGTCATCTACGTATCCAGTTTCATGAGCATTTTCAATGCAACATTTCCACTCAACTGCCACTTCTCCTTCCGCCAAGTTTGAGGTGAGCAGCGGTTTCACGACAGGGAACAAGGCATACTGTTCTCGGGCAATCTCTGAGTAGACTATTTTTGACACACAATTCCATGGATCTTCCTCCTCTTGTTTGTTCTTTCGGTCAAACTTTGGAAACAGTGTATGAAATTTCAGTAACATTTCCATTACATAGCTTCTGTTTCTATTCCCCTCTATTAGAGAGATGACACGCTTTTTGACCTCTAGAAGTAATTGAATGTAAGCTAATCCAATAATTCTTTCCTTAATTAGCCCATTCCAATCGTTCTTTGGATCTCCAACTGGGCCACACCATAGGTTCCTTCTCGCTTCATAATCTAAAGCAAAATACCCATCAACGTGAACAGGTAGTTTTGTTGGAAGAGGTAACGGCAATAGGCAGAAAGCCTTGTGTTCAACTTCTCTTGGTACGTTCACGAATCCAGACATTTCTTTTTCACAGTTCGTCGAAAAACGCGCAGCTACACCGCCCTTCGGGAGTAGCCTCATATCTATCTTTTTACTTACCAAGGCCTTGGAGATTGATGACGGTATGATTTTGTCGTCCAGACCGATGCTTTGTTGAACAATCCACTGTTCTTGATACCCGTCGCTACTTTTTACGAAAACTTCACAACAAATTTTCATGACAGGAATCTGAGAAACAGGTGTGTTGGCATGATACAAGAGGTGCTTGTGAAAGTTCATACGGTCTGTTTCGGCTTGGTCACTTAACTGAGTTTCGACCGTGTAAGTGCTTTGCAATGTCTTGTTTTCCTTTTCTCGGACAGATATACTTATCTTTCTCACGCACTTGAGAAATAGCAGCACATCAAATATTTCCTCCTTAAAGCTGTTCAACAAAATCTGAACACTGTTTGGAGACCATTCTACATCACTTAGTTCAGATCTTTCTTTGCGCAAAGGAAATCTAAAAAGTGTCCCTTTCTTTAACTGAAGCTGATCACTGAAAGTGAGGAAACATTCCAAAAAGTCAGGGCATACTTTCTTCAAGGTATTACGAACGTCTTTGTACATTCTTCCTGGGCTTTTAACGCTAGCCCCCGGGACATATCGTAAAGTAGGATCCATAACACAAATTTTGTCTTGTGACAAAAACATTGGGCAATCGGTCAAGTGATAAACAACATTGAAACCAACTCCATAACGACCAGTTTTGTCAGTTGCTTCTCCCTTACTGCCTTCTCCAAGCTTTTGAATTCCTTGTAAGTCTTCTTCCGTGAAAGGCTTGTCATTGAAAGCTAGCAAGGCAGGGCCCTGCAGACTTTTCATACTATCTTTTAGTAACTGTTCAGTAGAATAGTTTCCTTTATCTAAAATGAAATGGACCTCTGAAGCCCCAGAGTCATCGGCGTTTTGAACTATTTCTTTCAAAATAGAAAAATCGCATGGATAACCCGTAAGTATTCGCTTCAATCTGTTGGTTAGCTCTTCCCTTTGTCCAAAGTCTTCACCAAGGTAGCCAGATATCACATCAGAACAGTTTTCAAGCAATTGGCGTCTGATATCAAGAACCCCAAGCAGGACAGCATGAGAAGAAGGGATATCTTTGTGACACAAAACCACTTCACTAGCATTCAGCCATTCAACATCACAGAAAGATAGCTGGCAACTAGGACGTAGAATCCCTTCCGCGTCAGGCAGAAAAATTGTTGTGCTGTCGTCTAAAACAAATGCAGAATTTTCAATTTTGTTTGCTAAAGGTTTGACCACTTTCGTCAAAACATCGTGAAGTAATGTGTTTGGCAAAGGTTGGCTACAGTAGTCAGCCTGCACATCACGTAGCACCTTAATAAGATCGTCAGCATCAAAGCTTTTTCTTACATTTGCCGTTTGTAGAAGAGAATGAAAGTTCCTGAAATCATTGCTGACTTTATACATGTATGGAGGAACTGAATCATTTTCAAATGACAACTTTGATGCACTTACAAATGTTTCATCGACAAAAAAGCAGTCTCTGTCACATAGAAAAGACTTAACGTTGCTATCGTGCAGTTCATTCTGAAGATAAAGGTATATCTTTGAGCATATGTCACGCAGGCGATACGATTGAAGGAATTGAAGTCCTAATCCTTTTTGTTTACAGATGTTTGACAAATTTTCCAATACTAATTTTGGATCTGGCTTTTTATGCTCCAAACCAAGAAACTTTTTCACCCTGTGCGGAATACTACAGTCTACTATGAAGGAAACTGTTCCCACTAAGTCCTCTTCTGATTGGAAAAACAATTCATTGGCACACTTCAACTCCTGATTTTGATGTTGATCCTTAGCCGGTATAAAGCATATGTCTTTGAAATTGTCCATAAATGTTTGTCCGCTTTTTGTTGAGTCTCCTAGTTTTCTTTCCATCTCCACCATGAGAGCATCAAACAATTTGAACGCTCTATTCGTGTTTTTTGCCCATAAGCTAGGTATTGCCAATGCCCGATTTATGAGATCCGTCCACTGAAGATTGGTCTTCAAACAGCCAAGATCTCTCAAAGTTCCTTTCTGGCGATCATTCAACAGAATCAAAAAAGAATGTGATGGAAAGAAACCCTCATCGCTCGAAAACAACTCTCCAAGAGCGCTAGGATCAAATAAGTCAGACGGTATCTTATATGTCTCTCCATTAGGACTAGCAGGAATGCAGTCGTTAGTTTTTATCAAATTAAGAACCTCGTGGTCACATTCAGTCAAAGCTAACTTAAGTAAGGCGTTGTCTCTATCTCTACTCTTTCCCAAGTTTGGCAAAAATATGTCAGTATAAAATCGTGCAAATGAGTACGTTTGCTGATGGATAATATCAGAACATCCTGCTTTCTGGAAGCCGTCGATGACATATTGAGGTAATTTAAACACGGCTTGTGCTTTACCCATTCCTGTGATCATTTCTGACACCATACGAAATACCTTTTCACTTTTTTCAAACCTCTCGTCTACAAATGCTATCTGTGGAAGTACAAACCGACATGACTGATTTTGCCAAAAAATACGTGGCTGTTTTGTCTCCATACCTTTAGCAACAGCGGTGTAAAAAGCCAAAACAAGTCTACCGTAGTCTCCATGTATGGATGTCTCGTTTAGGTTTGGCCACAAAAAGTACCCGTTTGCACTACTGCAATATTTTCCGACGTTGTCTTCCTCCAGACACGTAAGGTATGCGCTGAGAATGACATCTTCAAAAAGAGCTGTATTCCATTTGCTTTTAAACGATGCATCAGTGTCGATAGAATTACACGAGTCGTCCCACAATTTTGAGCGATCATCAGACAAAGCAAAGCTACCGTTAATATGCACCGGTAAATGGCTTTTTGGTACGGCGAGTGGCAAACCGCAGAAAACGTGGCCATCAAATTTCTCACTGGATGGGAATTTCTTCCATGCTATGCCACCGCAAGGTAGCAAGCCTGCCACTTTTCCGGCTTTCTCTTTACAGAGCGAAAGGGCGTTTCCTTTTCCGGCACTCTTCACCGTGATCCAACATTCCGTTCCACTTTCTTGGGATGTCTCTTGGAAATAACATTTTCCTGTCTCTGTCCATTGCTTTTTCAGTGTTATCTCACAAATTGTGTCGGGTGGCATTTTGTTCTCTCTCTCTAGGATATGTTTGTAAACAAGATCCCTGAAAGGTAACTGCAAATTTGGGTTTTGACCAACAGTTTCTTTTGTAGCACTGAACAACAAAGTCGGTTTGGTCCCATCACTATCCTTCAATAGGTGAACTTCAATTGACTTTATCTTTTCTGTGAATAATAGCAGCTGGGAAGATGTGTCACAAATTGACTTCATCAGTAGTTTAAGCTTAGACTCTGTGTAGAATTCCTTGCATATTTCACTGTCTTGTGCCTCCTTTGGTCCTCTTAAAGGTAGGCGAAAAAGTGTTGCATTGTATTCCATTGGTGAAATGCCCGACATATGGCAGTCAAAAATGCCATCGTATGGCTTAAACTGATCTCGAAACATTGAGGCTACACCTGGATTCTTTTTAAAATTTAAACGAATGCCTCTTCCGTCTCCGCGAATTTGACTCTTCAGAAACTTCCGGTGAGGATCAAAAAAGTTAACAAAATGTCTTGTAACAAAACTAGGAACATCAGTAATGTGGTAGATGGAATTGAAGCCCAACCCGAACTTTCCAATCTTTGAAGAATCCTCGCTCTTTGTTCCTCCACCAAGTTTTGTTATGTTTTCTAGGTCAATGTCACTGAAAACAGAGTTGTTGTAAACCCACAGGGCTGGTCCTTGCAAAGATTTCATCTTTTTATCTAGTAAACGTTTCACTGAACATTCGTTTGTTCTGAGATCAATCAAAAAGCGCACTTCCGTTGCACCTGCATCTTCTGCATTTTGAATCATCTCTTTTGGAATTGACGTTGACTGATATCCTGCATCATTCAAAATGTTGCGAATGCGGGTCGTAATAGATTCGTACTGTCCTGTTTGAGTTATGCCATCTGCAATCTCTTCTGCCATGGCCAAACGACTACTTAAGGGTATGACGCCTAAACGCCTAGCCATATTAATGGAAAAGTGATCACTGATCAGCTTAATGCCTTGATATGCTTGAGCAGCTTCGTCGCTCTTCAATTGAGAGTGTTTAAGCCAGTCGTAGTCACAAAATGAGACATCTTCTGGAGGCAATAGCTCATTCGATTCCGTCGGAACAAAAAGATATGTTGCATAAGGTTTTAAATCCCTTTCTGTCTCCAACAACCGCCTCAATATCCTAGTGGCCAGATCAATAAGGTGTTTAACGTCTTTCTTACTTTCCAAGTCTGATTTGTCTTTTGCCTTCCTCAAAAGTTGAAGAAGATCCTTTGTGGTGACACTAAGCGATATTTGAACAGCTTCATAAAACTGTTTATAGCTGCGATACTCTCTTGGAATGACAAAGATAAAAGGTCGAAGGTCGACAACTGTATCCTCACGACATACACATTCAGGGCTTTCAAATCCCTCACCCGTCCAAATGCATTTCTTAGGAAGATAGTTGCCAAATGTGCTGTGACTAGCTTGGTCGTTAAGGAAATTGTAGATAGCATGTAGCATAGACGTTTCAGCATGTGATGTAACTGAGAAGTGTTCGATAAGCCGTCGCAAGTGGTTGCTTACTTCTTCCACCGTTGGCTCCCTCCTTATTCCGATGTCTTCTTGTACTCCTTCGACCAAAAGAGCTGAAGATCCAGACAATTGCCAGTTTTTCTCACTAAACAGTACAAGCGCACTGGGGGTGAATAGTTCATCTGGCTGTAATTCTCCAAGAAAAGGTAGGCGGCTAGGGTAATTCACCGGTCTCTCTCTTCTGCAGCGAACAAATGAAACGTTAAATAAATAGTCTCTTAGGGTATTGCAAGCGTCTACTTTGACCTCTAAAAGCTTAGGTGTCAAAGCCAGAAATCGGCACAATGCATCGGCTTGGGCGTGATTTTGTACCGACGAAATTTCGTCAGCAACCATTTTCAGTAGATGTTGGTCCACATCATCTCGAGTTAGATAGCCAAGATCAAGCAAAACCGTAATCCAAACACCTCTATCTTTCTGCAGAAAAGTTTCACTTGGGAAAAGCTTTCTGTTTGAAAACAAACTGTTAAGAAGATCATCCGAAGGATCAAATAACTCACAAACCCGTCTTTCTTCGTCGGCGCCGTTCGGTACAAAGGAACAGGCTTTTAAAATGTCTAGACTACCTTCAATTTGGCGAATCTGCCGAAAGGAGGTACCAATCCAAGAAGTAAGAATTTGCTTATCTTTCGCAGAGAACTTTCCGGTCTGAAACGAGACTAGTATTTCTTTCACAATGTCATTTTCCTTCAATTCTTTTACCCCCATTTGACGAAGAAACGATCTTACAACTTCATGTTTCGTAATAAAAACCATTCTTGGGAGGGTTACAGCAGGAAGCCTTTTCTCACATCCTTCTTCAAGCAGACTGACGCCTGACGAAAGGGACGTGAAAGAGTAGTTATGAATTATGTTGCATGCCTGGAAGATCTGCAATTTCTTGAAAAAATTCTTGTGCTCTCTCGTCATGTTGCGACAGTTTAAGAAAGGTAGCAAAGACTTGTAGAACTTCTCTCGGAATTTTAAATTGCCTTGGCATAACCGTTCGATATCTTGTTTGTCTATCTTCCTTAGAATATTCATGACTCCATTTGAATCAAATTGCTGTGCAAAACTTGCCTGTATCAGGTCATAATGTTTAGTAACATAGAAAGGTAACTCACAAACGATTATACCCAACTTAGATAAGACAGTCACGATATCAGCATTGGTTTTTCTTGCCGCAGACGAGCATGAAATTACCTTTGAACCTTGCATTAACGTTACAAGTTCAATGGGGTTTTTCTCCACATCTGTAACAGGCAGCAAATTTAATCCTTCCAAATCGCTTAGCTTGACGTGGTGAAAAGCAAACTCCCAGAGTTTGTTAGGCCAAGACCGAAGAAAGATACCATGACGTTCATCCAGAATCGTCCTGCTGGCATAGTCACCCTTCCATTCAGAAGGCAACGTTTCTTTCAGAAGACTAACAACTAGTTGTGGTGTTAAATATTTTAACTGCTTCCAGTGATCTGAAAAAAAAAACAACAGGAAATTCGACATTTTTTAAAATGTAGTATTGGTGTCGGACCTAGTAAAATTTATATTATTTTCAACTTCAGTTCCAGTTGAGAATACAATTCCTGTAACAACATATTGAATGGGTAGAGGCAGAATCAAAAGTTTTATGTTAGTGCCATAAATTGTTCTGAAATGGCTTAAAAACACAAAACTGCTTTGAGTATTTAATTGCATTCTGGTATCCAAAAATTATTATGTCACATTTTATTTTGAATATTTCTTTCAGGGCACTAGTGCTGTATGTCATGAAATTAAGCCTTGTAGCTGTAGCAACAGTGTATTTTACCTCTCTGTTTCAGATACGTTTTTTGATCAAGCAAGATAAATTACGGTAGTTTTGTCATCTGGCAATGAGCATTTATTAAATTTAACATTACTGGTTATTTGATTGCAAACACTGTTGTCCTTTCCAGGTTGGGAAAACAACTTTCCCGCTATGCTTTTTTAAACATAGCCCGTTGTAAGGGCCCAAGTTTGAAAGCCATCTGAAGTACGCCAAGGAAATGGTTTTGTAATTTAATCAATGAGTGATTTGTGAGCTATCCATCAAGGGCAGGTAGCGTCAGCACTGAAACTGCTGACTTAATAATTGGTAAATGAGTGCAAACATGCAAATGCCTCAAACTTTTTGACGAGGCATCGGAGGAGTGAGCCTCAAGTAAGATTGAGGTTTTCATCTTTGTTTTAAGAAAATTTTGTCTGTCTTCTTCACTTTAAAATTTGAAAGCGTTTTCAGCCCACTTTTTGCAAAAGAGACTGGAATAAATCTTTTTGCGGAACCACATACCAACCGGTCTTCGTATCTATTTGCCTTTTTGTTTGTCTCTCTTCTAACTCTACCAAAACAAGATAGGACTTAATGTCGTCCGACATTATGAAAAGTGTGCTTGCAAATATTTGCAATGATATTGAATATCTGTTGACAGATCTATTATAATAAAATATTGGTGGCAAACACTTGCATAAGGTATGTTTTGATGACATTTTTCTATGTTAATGACTCGAAATAGATGATTACCTGCATATCCCATTGCGTTCAGGTGATTCTGTAACGCTCGGAATTTGCTCTTCAGGGAGCCTACAAATCGATGCTTCAAATGAGGGAGGAGCTCTTCTTTACACTGATTGCTTGAAAGATACACATATTCCTCAGATTTCGGATTGGCTACAAAATTAGTGAATTGTCCATCTCCTACTGGTAAAAGTTCTAGAGCATTCAAATCTTGCGCAGTGCAGTTGTTATTCAGGAGATAGGTGAGGAGCTGAAGTCTCTCTTCCTGTCCAAAATGATCTAAAGATTCATCTAATGGCGAGCGTAGACCTTTCAGGACTCGTTGTGCGTTAACAAATTTTGCCCCACGCACGAATTGTTTTATTGCCTCAAGGACATGAGAAGGCAGATTTTCAACAACAAGAAATCCTCCAATCATAAGACTTTTCATTATTACAGGCCGTAATCCTTGGTCACGGTCGGACAAGTCGTCTATTATGACATTGTCGACGTGCTCCCATGCTTTCCTGGTTCTAACGTACAAAACTGGATGTTTAAAGATTTCTTTATAAAAGGAATTCACCATTCCTTTCCAGTTACCAAGCTCGGTTTTAGTATTTGGTAGAGCATCGTAAATTACATTTGGTCCTTTTCTGCCTCCACGACAGACAACGATCGCTTTCAGGACGGCTTGTATGTATACTCCTGGCAAAACCTCTTCCACAAGTAACTTATTCCACAATGCAGTTTCGTTCTGAATATGATCACCACCCGGCCATTTTAAGGAACGTCGGTCATCGCTTACCCCAAAGTAGCCATGGACATGTACAGGAAGACCAGACCTACTGGGTTCCCCATAAGGCAAAGGAAGAAAACAAAAGATTCTTCCATCCAAACTTGTACCAGGTAAATTTTTGGATTTATCTTGCCCGGTTAGTTGAATTGCAACGCCAACCCAGGGTAAAAAGTGTAACCTTTCCGCCAGATCTTTAAGTTGGTCGGAACACTTGTAAGAAATAGCCTGACATGATATCCAACTTTGAGAGATTTGGGAACCGCTATGGTTATTCATTGTGATGTCAAGTTTGACTAACATCTCGATGTCTTCGGTATGTTCCTTCAATGCTTTGTTCCTCTCCAATAAGGCGTTGAAATTCTTCCGAATAATGCGGATATTAGACATATCTTCTGCTGTAACCTTGACATCAAGGTAAGGAGTGGGTCGGATAGATTCTGGCTCTCGTACAAGAAGACTTATTTTCTCGACATTTCGAAGAAAAAGCATGACAACCAAAGCGTCTTGCCTAAATGAATTGAACACATTCTTCGTTTCTTCTTCGGAATAAACACTGCCGCATAGACTGCTCGGGTTTGTTCGCAACGGAAAACGAAACAGGGTCCCTTTGAAAGACTGATCTTCCTGCCAAAACGTCTCTTGATCTGAAAAAGCTTCACGGAATGGAGCGAGTTGATCCTTACATGCATGGTGATTTAATACATCTGCAAGATTCCATTTGGATCCTGCCACAGGTCGGTTGTTAACATTTGTGAAATGTTCTTCAAAGGGATCTATAATTGCGATAGAGTTTCCGCTAATTATGCAAGGTGAATCTGTAAACACAAACAAAGTTAACAAAATTTGTATTAAAAAAAGTTAACATAAATCTAAACCTTTCTCAAAGTGATTTTGAAGCTTTTGGACGGTTCTTCCTACCTTTATCCGTCAACGCTTAAACTAATAACAAAATTATTTATTGCCACCCATAGGGTAATAAATGCTCTTCTCGCTTTCTTGTTTAAGATAATATATTGCATAAAATGTTGAGTGTATCCATTTTGAAGGAATACCTTAGAAACATTTCGATTGACAGTCAAAAACAACGTGTGTGGTTAATTGTCACTTTTGCTATTTTTCTCAGAACTCTCTCCTTTAATTCCTTGTCCAAGGCAAAAGAAATCCATGGAAGGACGCGAACAGACGTCTTTGTTTGTGCTTGCCTGTTTGCATGTGACGCTCATATTGTCAACAAAATATATTTAGTGAACAATGATTGGTACTTTTCAAAGTTGGTATACAGATTTTTCTTATAAAGAAGAAGTTTATGTTGCTTTTGGTGGGGATTAAAGGTCAATTGAGGTGACAGAGTTACAAACCCGATTAACTTCTAAACCTGGTATCTCAAAACAGTAACGACGGGCACGTTTAGGGATCTCATTATACGCATGATGGTGTTATATATTGAGTATAAGAACACTACAGATTTTAGTAGAGGTCAGAGTTCATATACGGTAACTAGAGGTCGGATGGTGAAAGTCTCGTAAACACAATGTATCATGAACTTTAACCTTGACAGATTTTACAGTTAGCACGTGGACAGTCTACACTCAGCTTTCGTAGGCTCTTGGTTTTCATTGAGGTTTAAAGTCATTTGATGTCACCGAAAGTCAAACTGTGAGAAGCTCATGAACACTAAATTAATAGGAAGTTGACATTGGGAAATCTCGGAATTGGCATGCAGATGCCCTGTCCAAAAATTAAGTTCCTTAATGAATTTGGGTGAGGTTAAACGTCGTTCGGATTCATCAGAGGAAAACATTTGAAAAACTCGTAACATGATATTCCGAGAGGTGAAAATTTAAGGGACCACATACGTTGCATGACGATGCTCCACATTGAGTTTATGAATTCTGGAATGTTTGTTGGATGTCAAAGGCTCCTTAAGGTTAACCAGGGGTCAAACGTTAATGTATATCAAGTAAAGCACAAATCACATGTTTGTAATAGTATGTATAAAGGTCTTTCATCCTGCCGACCCCAAGCATCACCCGTCTGAGTCCGGTACTGCCAAGACTGAAAGAACGTAACTTGTCCTATTTTCTTCCGGCAGAGTATTATAGAACAGACACTCTGGTTTGCATCATGCACTTCTTTATTGCGCATATACTCTTGTTTGTGTGCTGCATCTACCTTTTACACTTACATCCATAAATATGCATGTTCAATAGGGCATTTCTGGTATACAAGCATAAAACAAAAGGGGTCCTGTTGACAAATAGAACGATCCCTTTGTGGAGCAAAAGGTGGAACAACATGGTAACAATACGATGTCATAGCTGACATATACATGATTTGCTTTATCAGAACTGCTAGAGCGTGGTTTTTATGTAAAAGCACAACATGCAGAGGACTTATACAAGACAATATGTGCTGCATGCACATATGAAAAGTTAGTTCCGTTTTTCATATTTTTTAACCTTCTCTTTTTAAATTGGCGAAGCAATTATAGAACAGTTGATTGCTCAAAAAGTTAAGAACTTTAGTGGTGTTTTACATGTATATAGAAACTATACGACCAATTAATTGACAAAAAAAGCCACCGTTATGAAATGTTTTTTTTTTTTGCATTTTTTTTTATTTACAACTTGCCCTTAGCTTCTATTGTCGATAGTTAGTTTTTTAAAGGCAATCGCCAATAAACAGTACCTGTTAGAAAAAATCAAAACAATTTTATTTCCTGAATAACGTCTGGATTTGTTTTTACTTGCTGACTTTATTCTTTAAGTTCCACCGTTAAATTTACAATTGTCAGCAAACATTAACCAGTATTACATTAATGCAATCTAATCCGCACCTGATGTTGCCAAATAATAACGCTACAATGTCTGAAAAACCTGTTTATTTACACCAAAACTGGCTTTTCAGTTGATATTCTAGAACTATATATTTAACTTCACTCAATCATCAATTTTAGTAATTATAAAACAAAAATTAGATACGGTAAATTGTAAACCAAAAATATACTCTACACTGTCAGCAAAATTCCCCCACATATTAGCATCAATACAAAAATGATCCATGGTCTGCGAATTTGGTAGATGTAGAACAATACTACTATACATTAATGGTTGCATGCTTTGAGAACATTGGCACATCCAGGGATTGCAAAAACTCGTAGTGTGCTACACTTTAACAAGTACAGAAACAGAAACATTACACCAAAAATAAAGATTTCAATGATAGATCCGATACTTCCTAAGCACAAAAGAGATCACAGTGGACATAACATTATAATTCTATATGTATCCCATGGTAATTCTACGAACGAGAGGTAATGAAAGCATGAGCGATTACACTTACCGGTTAAATGATAGACAGAACTGAAACCGATCCCGAATCTTCCAACTTTAAGAACATCCTCTTTTTTGTCACTTCTTGCTGGTCTCTGGATAGCTCCCCAGTCCTCATGTGAGAATTCAGCGTCATTAAATGAAAGTACCGCGGGACCCTAAAATAAAATGTAGTAGATTTGGATGGTAATCAAACCAGCAATCAGCGGGATTCATAAAAACAAATTAGCATAACAGGCAAAGCTGTAACCTGTCACTTTTTTGTAACTTCATTTATCTGATCTTTGTGGATTTATGCAACGTCAGCTTCTTGTATTATATCAAACTTGAACGAAATTTCAACGATTGTCAATTGACTTTTGGTATTAATTGCCTTGGCGGATATTCTGAACCTAAAGGACAAAAACTCCCACATAACCGGTAATATCACCTTAGATCATCTCTTATAGACCTTATGCAAACGACGTCACAGGACCGAAAGAGCATCCTCGGCTGGGGTAAGCCCTTTGCATTACAATGTATACCAACGCGAATTCAGACCATTTGCCTGCGCGTGCGCTTGTCAAGGTTACAACCTTGTGTACATTGTGTGCAGTCATGTACCTTACCTATGTAGCTAGCTTCATTGTTTTACCTCGAACATACCGTCGGAGTGAAGTCAGTGCATAAGGTATATAAGTATCTCTCGTGATGCTATAGAACTAATACTGTATTGTTACATGGAGAGGCATACCGGTATGTTAACTCAACTGGAGGTGAACGCTTTTACCCTTCCAAAGTCTTATGTCTGTGTAGGGAAATCAGTCTGATACTTAATCAAGAGTCTGTCCAGTGTTTTTGCATTTTGAAGAATACCGTTACAAGATATTATTGCAGGTTTAAATTATGTACCTGAAATTTTGCCAAACTCGGCTCGAAAAGGGAAGTTGTTCCAAACTGGCGTTTATCGTAGATGAACTTGACCTCTGATGCCCCGGCATCTTCAGCATTTTGAAGAAGTTCCTAACGTAAAGAGATACAAGTTTACATCGCAAATTATATCAAACACTCTATTTGTACCAATAACTCTCCGAGAACTCGGAATCTTGGTGATATTTTCAAAAGCGTTATTATGAGCAGTATTATGGAATATTTAATTATCATGATAATTACATATTAATATTACATCCGTTGTACACATCCGTTTTACACAGATAACGAAATTTAAATTTAACCAATCTCTTCAAAGAATTACCAAGACCAACAGCCTGTTGATGTAGGGGGCTTGTCGATAGAGAGTATTAATATCATTCTGTTTTTGAACAACGTTTCCATCAAAGCAGTTTTCACACAAAGTAAAACGGGACAAGTGGGCTCTCTACCGTGGGCAGTTGCTAGGCGACCTGAAAAGTTCCATTTTTGTCAGACATTTTAGAAATGTTATATCGAGGTGCTTCTTATAAATTCCAAGATTAAGTGAGGACCATCCCCTCAAAAGGGACCATCATGTTACTATCAAGCCAAAACGCCCCTTCTGCTGACTCGTAATGTATAAAAAGTTTGTTGCCCCAAACGCCTCCCAGATTCAGAAAAATGACACCTACTATGTCTTGTAGGTTGCATCTACACACTGGTCCAGTCAAATATCAATTATACAAGTCTGCCTGAAATCCACACCTACAGGTGATCCTCCGATAAAAAGTCGAAAAAAAGCAATTCACATCTAATATATTTGTGGTGTAAGTTTCTGATTTTTTGCTACAAAATGAATTGATTTAAAACTATAAACATATTTATCCTGAAGTGAAATAATATTGATATTCATTTATTTTTTTTGGCATTTGCAATAGGTATTGCTTTTTCTGTGAACAGAACAATTGATCTTAAAGCCTCTCATCTGTGCCCAACATGCTTTCAGGAATGTCAAGTGCCATCGGCTATTGAAAACGTTTTCACTGATTTCAAAGAATAACCTAAAATAAAACGTAAATGGCATTAGACGACCACTTTGCAACGTTTGCCCTATGTTTCCACTTGAACGATACGAAACTACATGCAAGGATTACTGAGACCCAATTTGAGCAATACTCATCATGTTTTTGTTTTAAAGGTTTGTTGAAGATTGATTATGTTGAAGTGGTGAATAGGAGTGTTGACAATGGCGCAACTGTTCTCATGTAAACAGATAAAACATAAACTCTATTTTTGGCAGTGTAAATTAATGTTCCCGAGGCCCTGATCCGCTTTCAAACGCTAACCTTTAGGATCTGTCCATCTGAATATCCTCTTAGAACATGCTGTAAGTATTCGAGTAGGGGCGGTGGCTGTGGCCCGAAGGCATCTGTGAAAACGAAACATGGACTGGTCATATAATAACAGACTGCTTCGACAATAACCAATACAACAATAAACTGACAATGTCAGAGAGGAAACAAATAGTCTAAATAAACATCACAAATTTTCTGATCAATAATTTACCTCTGAGGTATCAGGCGTAAGAAGCTTTAATAGCTTATCTTTGATCTACACCACCTTAAGGCAAAGTTTCTGTACTAACCAAAGTGTTTGTTAATGATATAACATGAAAGATCAAACAGATGGATTTCATATAAACAATAGAATAATAAGTGTCTTGGGATTTGTCTGGGGCTTTTAATTGAAATTAAGGCAAGTTTTTCTATGGTGTATCATATAATCAAGGTTTTTTTTTTCTAAAGATTCACATTGCCCACACGCCAAGTAAAATGATAATGATTTGTTCCCTTCTGGAGATGTTCTATTCACCAGAATTTGACATTTTTATTCCAATGACTTCAAATGACTATTAAAAGGCACATACTTATTTCAAGATTCATCAACGTTTCCTCTTTAATGATTTTACTATAAATAAATTAAAATTCAGAAGATCAAATGGAGTTGCAGAACGGATTCACAGCATAAGGAGGATTATTTTTTGAAAATGTACAAAGTTTAACCTCTTGAGACCTTAGATGCATGATGAATGAATCTCCTTAAAACTGACTTTCATCTAATTTATGTTACAGTAAATAGCTAGGGCTGGATAGGTGTTGCCGTGACAAAGTCATTCAATACAGCTAAAAGTATGGAAAAGTTTTATTTAACCATTGACTAGGATGCAGCAGACAAAGCTGAATAATTGTTTGTAATCTGGATAAAAAAGCCTCACATCCTTATATCTGTTCCTGTTCTTTTTTTTTTAGAAATATCTGAAACTTAAGTTTTTTTAACTTCCCCGTGCGGGTCCAGGTTTACCGAAACAGATGTTATCAAAATAGAAAAAAATAATAATCACGAAACATATTTTTGACAAAATTGGTCCTAATATCTGTTTTTCTGTGATACATATTAAACAATTATTATTTGGTAATTTCTCCAACCATAATGGCCGTAGATACAATACGACCGTTAATATTAAAATGTAAAGATATTTTAAAGATACAGAAAAGCATCATTAAATATATTTTTGACACTATTGCTCTTAAAATTTTATGAATATATTCAAAAGTTATTTTCTAATTTTTTTCTGTTAGGATCAAAGTCAACCAAGACAGATGAAAAAGGAAAATGACAATCAATATAACGTTGATGCATTAAAATAATATTGAAAATATCATTATACATATTTTAAAACAATTGCTATCGACAATTGCTTTTACGTCATGATAAACATTTACAACTTATTTCTATGAACTTTTTGTAGGGATTCAGGTCAACCAAGATGTGAAAAAACAAAATACCAATATTACAATAACAGCATTTTAAAATTCTTAATAAAAGCATTGGTAAACTTACATTTTACATGCTCATAATATTTGTTCACATTTTTTGAGAGATGCTCTGGAATGGTTCTATCTAACGTTACCGTCAGGATCCAGCTTAAACAACGTGGCTGTTAAAAAATAGGTGCCAATGTGACGAGAATCATCTACTATGCTGACAAAAGGGAATAATCTTCAAAACCGTTTCCATACAATTGCTCTTAACATCTGTTCCCTTTTTATGATTAATATTCAAAATGTGTTTTTCTAAAGTTTTATGTCAGGATTCACGTCAACCAACAAAGCCGAAAATACAAAATCAACAAAAGTTTTTTCTCGTTATCAAAGAATATGATCATAACATTGGCAGCCGTGTGGATTTTTCACCTCAATGGTTGTGACCTGGACCTCCACAGAAAAAAATCCCAAAATAAATTGTTAAAACTGTTATAAAATATGAACAGATATAAAAGGCATTCGTGGCAAAGATATTTAAATTATTGTTGTTTTCCTTATTATAGCAACTTATTACTACAACAGTGGCCTCCATTTTCTTTTTTCGGCGATATTAACTGATATGGATCCTAACAGAAAAGTGAAAAAAAGAGTTTAGAATATTTATTATCACAAAGTATCTGATACAAAGAGCAATTGCGTCAAATAATTTCCAAAGATTATTATTTCAATTTTTATCTCATCTCCACATACATAGTATGTGATGGGTAAGATAGTGTGTTTTTTACTGTTGAAAAGTGCAGAGGTTTACAGTGCAAGCCCTCAGAGCAACCGTTAGCATGGAAATGCATGGTAGTGAAATTAATGGCTTTTTGCAAGCTACTCAGTGGTGGGTAAGAAATGGTGGTGAAGGTCCCATTTTCTGGTGACTGAACTTTAAATCAAAGGTTCAGAAGTTCGAAGGACATTCACATGGTGAAAAGTGTGTTGCAAACGAGCCTTAAACTAATAACAAGAATACGCCCAAACTTGGTGGGTGGTTGCAAAGTCCTTCTGTCGAACTTGTGCCTCAAATACCCCAGCATGATAGCTCGAAGATCAGAGATTAAAGGTCAAAATATGTCAAAATAAGTTATTTTACAAATATGGATATAAAATATGAATAAAACAATAAATCGGCAATGATCATTGATAGGTCAGCAACCAAAAGTCAAAGGTCAAGAAAGGTCAAATTAAGCAATTGTTACGATCTGGCTAAACATCTAAGTGAAACACTCAATGATCTTTGTTTCTTGATGTAGCTTTATAAATTAAAGCCTTTTTGCACAACATGGCATTTTGATCTCCTGAGGTTGAAGGTCACAAGTTGAAAGGTCAAATGACAATTTGGAGATCAAAAGTGTGTCGCAACTTCGTCCAAAACGGGGAGCACTTATGACCTCAAAATTGATTAGCGATGGCAAGGTCCTAGGAATTTGAACCTCCTCAGAATGATAGGTCTATGGTCAGAGGCCAAAGGTCACGAAAGGACAAAATAACTAATTTTCCAATCTGGCTATAGCATCCGAATGAAACAATAAATGGCGTCGATTTCTTGGCTTAGCTCTATGATTGAAGCCTTCAACTTCACAATTTCACATTTGGCCTCCTGCGATCAAAGGTCAAAAATCAGAAGGTAAAATAACAATTTGGAGGTCAAAAATGTATTGCGACCTCATCCAAAGTTGAAGGCACCAATGACCTCAAGCCTGGTGAGCAAGTGCAAAATTCTTGGAATTTGTATCTCCAATACCCTTGGCATGATAGGTCAAAGATCAGAAGTCAAAGTTCACGACAGGTCAAATTAAGCTTTTTTCAAATCTGCCTCTACAATCTAAATTGAACAATACATGATGCTAGTTTCTTGGCATAACTTTATGATTGAAGCTTTCTTTGCTCTACGTGGTATATGACATTCTGAGGTTGAAGTTAACGAGTCAGAAGGTCAAATGACATTGCGGAGGTCAAACATGTATTGTGACCTTTTTGAAAGATGAAAATACCACTGACCTCAACCTTGGTAAGCAGGCCACAAATTCCTTATAATATGTGCTTCCAATTCCTCAGCATGATAGGTCAAAGATCAGAAGTCAAAGGTCAAGAAAGGTTAAATGAAGCAAAATTCTCAAATCTGGCTTTAAAATCTAAATTAAAAACAATACATGGTCCTGGTTTCTTGGCATAGCTTTATGATTGTCGCCTTCTTTGCACAACTTGGCGTTTAAATTCCCGAGGTCAACGGTCACAAGGCAAGTGGTCAAATGACAATTTGGAAATCAAAAGTGTGTCGCAACTTCGTCCAAAACGGGGAGCACTTATGACCTCAAACTTGGTTAGCGATGGCAAGGTCCTAGGAATTTGTACCTCCAATACCCTCAGAATGATAGGTCTATGGTCAGAGGTCAAAGGTCACGAAAGGTCAAATTAACTAATTTTCAAATCTGGCTATGACATCCGTTTGAAACAATAAATGGTGTCGATTTCTTGGCGTAGTTCTCTGTTTAAAGCCTCCAACTCACAATTTTACATTTGGCCTCCTGCGGTCAAAGTTCATAAAGTCAGAAGGTAATATGACAATTTGGAGGTCAAAAATGTATTGCGACCTCATCCAGAGCTAAAAGTTCCCCTAACCTCAAGCCTGGTGAGCAAGGGCGAAATTCTTGGAATTTGTGCCTCCAATACCCTTGGCATGATAGGTCAAAGATCAGAAGTCAAAGGTCACGACAGGTCAAATTAAGCTTTTTTCAAATCTGCCTCTACAATCTAAATGGAACAATACATGATCCTAGTTTCTTGGCATAGCTTTATGATTGAAGCTTTCTTTGCACTACTTGGTATATGACATTCTGAGGTTGAAGTTAACGAGTTAGGAGGTCTAATGACAATGCGGAGGTCAAACATGTATTGCGACCTAACTCAAAGATGAAAATACCACTGACCTCAACCTTGGTGGGCAGGTCACAAATTCCTTATAATATGTGCTTCCAATTCCTCAGTGAAATTGAGCAAAGATCAGAAGTCAAAGGTCAAGAAAGGTCAAATAAAGTTATTTTTCAAATCTAGCTGTAAAATCTAAATGAAACAATACATGGTTCTGGTTTCTTGGCATAGCTTTGTGATTGAAACCTTCTTTGCACAACTTTGTATATGACCTTCTGAGGTTGAAGGTAGCAGTTGGAAGGTTAAATGACAATGTACGTGGAGATCAAAACTGTATTGCGACCTAGTTCAAAGCTGAAAATACCTCTGACCTCAGACTGCTTTGCACAATTTGACATTTGACCAGATATGGTTCAAAGGTCACAAGATCAACAGGTCAAATAAAAATTTGGAGCTTAAAAGTGTGTCGTCCAGAATTGAGAATAATGCTGCCCCGTATTTTGCTATGCAGGTGAGAACTTGTGCTTCGAAGGTATTTACAGTGTTAGGTCAAAGGACATAAGTGACTTAAAGGAAATACTTAAATCAGTATGGGAAATTATGGAGAGCAGCAGTTGTTCTCCTCCTTAACTTTGACCAGTGTCTTTACTTGACATTGAACTTTCAGCTTTACAGTGCTAGGGTAAAGGTCACATAAAGCAAATATTTTGTATTTAATTGAAGTTTCATTTTAAGCTGTAAATTAGTATAAAAAAACTGCAGTTTTTTCGACCTTAGCATTAAGTAGTGTTTTATATGACATCGAAAATTCAATTTACACCTCGGGTTTGACAAACCGTACGGTAAAAAAGCCAAACGAGCTGCTCAGATGGACTAACTCAAGCTCCATTTGATTTACCGTACTCAACAGCCCAAACTCTTAAGTACTGTTATCACGCGGGAAGAGCATGAGTAGGTCTTGGTGCTATATCCATACAACAAACGTGTACTCGCCAAGCGATAAGTGAAAAGACACTTATGTTAAAATGTTTCACCACGGTAGTGTGGCCCTGACTAGTAAAAGCCCAGCCGTACTGAAGCAAAGCAAAGCCGTTTCCAAGCAAAGACATCCGAACCGTAGATTAAGATAATATGTCACAAAATAGACAACCTAGAATAGCAAATGCTTGTACGCGCGGACTCGAAGACGTTTATTACTCCTGTACCTATAGTGACTACACTCGTACTTCGTGAGAGTCTGTAGCCTACTTGAAAAAGAGTCGTGTAGATTCGACACCTGCTACGAAGGTTAAACAAATATATAATGACCACTGCAGGAATGTACATGATGGCTCGATATACCTGGGCAAAGGTAGTTTCTTCTGCAGGGGGTATTTGTGTAAAACTTTCTGTGCGAAGAGCTCTTGAGGCAAGAGGCGTCGCGTGAAAATGTGGAAGACAACCCTGAAGATTGTCTCTTAACAGAGTGGAAATATCCCTCCCCCGCCTTTTGGGCATCACCTCTTTTTGAGCGGGTTCCTAAGCTGCATCGAAATGTTTGTGTATACGAAATTTTGATTGCTAGCTGTGACGAAATACTACTGGACATGGTCTAATTTACATTTCACAGAATAGGTCCATTTCTACCCCATATTTCATACAAGGTGGACGGACGTAGCCCTTACAAAATAAGCCCCCTTCCCCCGTAAAATCCTTGAGCCGCCCCTGCGTACCCACACTAGGGATACTCGCCTAGGCTATGGGGGAAATTGTATGATCAAGCTGCTTTTGATTACAAATATGGGCAATGGGGGACGAGCAGGGAAGCGTTGGGCGCTAACTGTTAGGGAAAAGACGCTTATGCACAGTTTTGGAAGTGGGGGGGGGTCTGACCTAAAACTTCTCTCCTGTTCTGGTGAGGAGTCTATAAGAGGAGGGTACCTAGATGCAAAACTCCGCCAAATGTTTCAGTATATGGGGTTGCTATGAAAATTGGGGTTATACTTCATTATTCAAAGGAAAACTATACATGCAGGCTCAGCCAGGGGTGGTGCTTGGATTTGCCAACATGGGGGCCAAGCGCCCAGACTAGGGGCCAGCTACTCTAAGCCCTGATAGATGCAATGGGTTGCCGAAATGATGTTGACCA
>WURT03034828.1:0-15068 GCA_009936505.3 Holothuria glaberrima
CAGTGACTGAAGGAAATGGGATAACATGGCATTATTGGGAATAAAACATATGCGTCATCGAAACCTCAATGCATTTTGCATTCTGGTTTCTATAATTATGTAATATATTTATCTCAGTCAGGCAGCCATTTTCTTATAAAATTATTATCCCACCTTTCTTTGCAAATTACTAAATTTACAAAGTTTATCTTATTTTTGTGTGGCAGTTCCATATCGTGATTCAGTTTTGACCAAACTTCTAAAGAATGCTCTCGGTGGTAACAGTAAGACAATTATGATTGCTGCCCTCAGTCCAGCTGATATCAATTATGAAGAAACTTTGTCAACCCTGAGATATGGTAAGTCGTCAAACATGAACCCATCTGGATGTTCCATGCTGGAAGTGTAGTTAGGGATTCTCTGTCAATTGAGTAAATTTGCTATAAAAATCACAACTTATTTGTTGTAAATGTTAAAGGTCAACATCTGATTTAATTACTGCTCCCATGATGTAAAGGTTTTTTTTTTTCTGAATACTCATTTGTCCACCAAATGAATCCAGTCAAAGTCTGTTTTTGAAATTAAGTTCAGAAAAACAAACTCATGGATGTTACAAAGTATACAGTAGCACACTTGAATTTAGTTTACTTCTACCAACATAAAAAATATCACAGATCACATCAATTCATAAAGGATTTTATTAAGTTTTTTTTGAGGAAAAGAAAATTTAAAGTTAATAAATTATACTTGTGTGGTGTTATATTTCTTTAGTCACAGGGGTGTCCCCCGTCCCCAGTGGAAAATTTTTCTATGACTGAATGCCCTCAGATGCAGTTTGGTGCAACAAAGGTGTACAATTGTGAAGTTAATATTCTTTTAAAAAGTTTCGGAAACAATTTCTTTTGCCCTATTTGGGGGGGGCAATGGCCCCATTACCCCCCCTTGGATCCACCAGCCACCAGTGGTTTCAGTATCAGCAATATTTTTTGGGGGGTTCATAATGTTTCATTTATATCGCACTGTATTTTGCAGCTGACAGAGCCAAGCAAATCAAGAACGCTGCTGTTGTGAATGAAGACCCAACAGAGAAATTGATTCGTGAACTGAAAGAAGAAAACCAAAGACTGATGGATGCTCTCAAAAAGGGAGGAGTAGTGGCACTCTCATCAGGGGATGATGATGAAGAAAAGCAACAGATGACAGAAGAAGGTAAATCTTGTGTGGGGACTAATGAATAAAATACCTTCCTGGGGTTGTTGGCAGAATTTTGTAAGGGACTATGATTTACATCACTTTGATGCCAAAAGCTAAAGGGATGGTTAGAGATCTAGCTGTGTGCATTGTTTTGTTGTTTTCCCAATTCGTTGTAAGTAGAAGGAAAGAGAAGCAGGGTACTGGTGGAATACCCTTCTGTGCCTCAAAATTCAGTGGTAATTTTGAGATTGTGGAATTTTCCCCTGCTATTCAGTTGCTTTTGAACCAGTGGGATGGCAGAATATTTGTATTGATGCAAGAAGACAACAATTATCAAAATTAGGAAGTCAGTTGCTCTTAAAAAGCATATTCAGTTCTTGCCCCCCACCTCTTTCTCCCCCTCCCCAACCTCACGTGAAAGGTATCAGATAAAGTTAATAATTCTCCTCACAGTAAAACGTTACAATTCTTCACTTGCTTTCCTCAGGCATATTTTTCATCATGTTTCACAATTCAAATATTTTAATGGAACCAAGGAGTAATATTTTATCATTTCACAATTTATTCACGAAACATCTGTCATGTGAGTTTAGCTATTCATTTTTGATTTAGCATATCTTGATTGGTCCTGTTTCTTAAAGAAATAGGCTTGAAATTAAGTTTGAGTTATAATGCAATATTTCTATTGCAATTAAACCTAAAATCAAGCATACCTGTTCACAAAACATGGGTCCTGCGTTTGTAAATTTAACTTAGGTTGACTGCACATTAACCTTTTGCAATTATAGGATTTTGAACAAAATTTGAAATATCTGAAGCCTCTTATAACAAATGTTTAATACAGACAGTTGCTTTTTTAAGGCTTTACTAGATATGAATGGCTAAAATTCAGAATGTTAAATGAGAAAAAAAAAGATAGGAAAAAGTCACGTTCTATACCTTTTTTTTATACTGCAATACTTTATTTTGTACTCCGTAGAGAAAGAAGCTTTGAGGAAGGAACTTGAGGAGGAGATGCAGGCAAGGCTGAGAGATACAGAAGCTGAGATGGAGGAAATGAAGAAGACATGGGAAGAAAAACTCAAGCAGGCTCAAGTAAGTTAAATGCAGTGTTTCCACTTTTTTTTTTTTGGTATTTCTGTTTTACTGGTTGTATGACATGGAATAGGTTTTGAACTGAGACAAGAAATAAGCTTGTGTTTGATATTGTCACTTGTTTTGTCTCTCTTATACTTTTAAGGTAAGAATAAGATATCAGTTCTCCTTCTTTGAGTGAGAGCAAGTACACAAGAAAATACTAATGCAAGCTTCAGTACCTGCACATGATTTGTTAAAATAAGGAGTGGTCAATGGTCATCTAAAGTCAGTCGAGGCATAAAATATGAAATCTTTGATCTGCAGTGACTTTAGAGCAAAATTTCCTTTGTCAGTTTATGACAAACAGGTATGTCATGCAGAATTTGTTTGTTTGTGTCATATAAGTTTGTCATGCAGAATTCATTAAACCCTGAAGTTCAATGCATTTACTCATTCTGGTGCATACAGGAATCTGCTGGACATGATACTGAGAAGGAAAAGAAAGAAGCCCGTAAAAGTAAACCACACATGTACAACTTGAACATGGACCCACAGTTGTCTGGCATGATTGTCTACATCCTTGAGCAAAGTTTGTACAATATTGGCAACAACAAAGCTGGCCATACCCCTGACATCATTCTCAATGGCCTCAGGTTTGTATGTTTTATGGTTGTGATAATGTTTATCTGAGCTGTAGCATTTTAATTTCCTCTTAAGGAAATTACCTTGTTACATCTCTGTATCATTACTCAACAGGTAAAGTTAATTTCATTTCCCCCTTTTTGATTTCCTTGTTAGTACATCCCTTCATGATGACACTATATTTCACTATGAAGTAACAATGTCTTTCTTTGTAGACGTAAATAAATTTCTGCTGAAGGTGATGTGGGTGTAGAGACATCAAAAAGACAATGGCTTCTGAAGCTTTCGTGTCTAAATGCAGCCACAAGTTTATTTACTTAAACACCTTGTTGTGTTATTTTGCAAGCAGTTCTTAGATTGAAAATTGTCGTATTCCTTTTTAGCACACTTAAGGAAATTAAAAGTATTAGGCTGTGTCAGTATATTAATCTTTGTGTAATAACCTCCTGTGGGTTAGACAATTGACATGAGTTATTGTAAGTGGTCATATTTTCACTGTCCAAAAAAAAAAAATAACAGACAACACTGTAGTGTTTACAGAAAGTACAGACAAGTTTGCTGCTATACAATAAAAATGTTAAAAAAAATGTCATGGCTCATAAAATATTTATACAGAGCTAATAGTCAGATAGTTCCAATTTTAACTCTCCAAGAAGTAAGGCTGCACATTCTCCCAGTTGCACAAGAGAGTGTTGGTCTTTACCACTTCCACTTTAATTTCATTTAAAACTTCCTGGGTAGTTACAAAAATGAATGGGTAAGGGAGAAATGCCTTTACTTACTCATCTTGATACATCTCTGGTCTGGAACCTTCATTGTGTTGTACCACTGTGTATTACATCACATATTCTGTTGTAGATAAGGCATCACTATTTGTTGCTGGTGTCATTTTTGTTGCTGCTGTTGCCATTATTGTTGCTGCTGCAATGTTGAAATCTTCACAAATTTGACCTTTTTAATTAAGGCTTTTCTTTAATGTAAGTACTTCTGAAATTACAAAGTTTGCCTCACAAACTTATTGTGCAGGACTGGGCACCTTGTTGTAATGACCAGTTTGCACTTACAAACAGCTGTTACGGAAGCAAATTAATCTGTTCAAACACTTATTTAACTTTCACAACCTTGCCATGAAACAACACATATGAAGAAGACAGGTCAGGTTTTTGGTTGTATCAAAACCTAAAAAAAAGAATGTAGGAATGTGTACCTCTATAGAAGTGTGCCCATTTTTAACAATTTTTTTCAACATACCCCTTCAGCATCCAAAAGGAACATGCAAAGATAACAAATGAGGAGAACAAAGTCTTCATTGAGAAGTCAAGTCCTGAAGCCAAGCTTTTGGTCAATGGAGAACCCATCACATCCAAGCAGGAACTGGACCACAATGACAGGTATTGAAGGATGGTTGCGATTTTGAAATATTTGACATACTAATGGTTCTTAAAGCCATTTTGTACTTCAAAGTTTGTTTTTACTTTCAAATATGAATGAATCTTATATGCAGGCTGAGAGCACCTTTAAGTATTTTTTGTATATAGGACAGCTGCAATATATTTGGAGTATGAATCAGAATTTAAAACTTGAATTTTGTTGCTGCCCTTGATAATTAATGGATTTACATGGATTAACTTGAAAACAAGGATGATAGCATAGGTGTTTGAGTTGGGGATGAACCCGTTTTCTCTCTCCCCTCCTCTAGGGAAAACAAGCCAGTGAGCTACAACTGGAAAAAAAGCTGTGGCCAGCCTGACTTAAACCAAGTGGTTACAATCTGAGCCGTAAAACCTCATCTAACTAACTCCCCTCCCCTTCCCCCCTCCATTGGGCATGATACTTGCTACTTTAAAGCAAACAATGCTTCCTTTTCAGACACACTTTTGCTTTTTTTTAACAAAAGTACTCAGGACTCATCCCCCATCCCATAACCAATTGAAAATACTCCCATATGCATGGACAAGGGTGTTGGGTAGTCTTGTAGTGTGAGTACAAAACTAGTGTTTCTAATCATTAAAGTACCAGTGCACGTCTGTTGCAATTACAATTTGCATTATATGTGTCACTTTTGAGGGTAACTGGTGTTCACATTTTTGTGGGAGGCATACCCAAAATTCCACAGCATTATATGAGGATCTCATAACAAGTAAAATTTGCAGATTGAATTTCTACTGTCTGTAACACATTTTTTTGATGTTCTGTATGTGACCAATATTTTCATATCTTGAATGTTAATCACAGAAAATGAATGTTAATCACTGAAAGTTGTCTCTTTCCAAATGATGAACCGTCCCCTTTAAATATGTCAGCATGAGTGCAAGTTAAAGTCCATTCTCACTAGCAAGGGCAGTATTTGTTAAATATCCTGTATTATGATAGGAGCAACCCGTAAGTGTATGGACCACTTGGATTTGACAGGGGGCACAATTGTTTTAGCTTATATCTCTCTCTGATGAGATGGATTAAAACTGTATCCTCAACCTTTTGGCCAAGTCCATGTTTGGTAGCTGTTATTTCAACTAGAATGGAGCCTCACATGACAGGTTTTATGTGAAAAAGTGTGGGGATTAGCCTGGTTGATCAAAGTTTGGTGTCCTATTGGGTCACAGCTCTTGGAAGCAGTGCTAGGCTTTCTCTTAGTGGTGAATAGCCCACAAAGTTTTTAATCACAGTGTTGCACAAGTATGTCGTTAATTTGTGTGCTAGACAGGTATAACACTAGATATTAATTTTCAATTATCACATGTGAGAGCATTGTTGTAGAAGACATTGCTATAAAGCATGAAATTTACTTGACTTGGTAACTGTCATGGAGAAAATGTGACATATCTTTCATGGTATGTCAATATACTTTACTTACAGGATTATGTTTGGGTCCAACCACCTCTATGTGTTTCAGCATCCTACCTTGTACAATGCAGATCCAAAGAAATACACTGTTGTAACCTATGAGATGGCTCAGGAAGAAATAGCCCAGAAAAGTGGCTTTGATATGTCTGCCAAAGACAGCACAGGTGATGAATTGTTCTTTATTAATTCGTGTTACACCTAAAATGTAATTTTGAACAGCCTCCAAAATGGGTATGTACATTTGGTTGGGGGGGGGGACAGGTAGAGGGGTCCTTTCAAATGTTGCCTGGTTGACCCTATTTCATCACCTGTTATAATGGCTGATTAAAATATGAAAACCTGTTTAATCTCCTAGGGACACCTTTTTGAAACATTTTGGAGGTTTCACAACTCTTGAAGGGGGTGAACTTCCCCTTCCCTTCCATTTTAGAACATCCATCAATCACATTGTAAAGCATTCACAAATTATTGTGCAAAATTTTCATGGAATGTGTTTTGTCTTGTATCAGGGGCCATTTTATGAACTCGTCAATCAATTGTGGGGTCAATTTATTTCAGTTCTTTTGAAATGTATCTGTCTTCCAGAGGAAATGAAAGGTCACTCAAAATGTCAAAATCGGATTCAGGTTGAATTTCTTTGTAAGACGTTATCAAACATAATACACGTTCTGAAGTAAAAAAATTTTATTTAAGAATGTGTGTGTGTGGGGGGGGGAAGAACTAGCTAGTAGGTTAGGACTCCTTTTGGAAGATGCTGCTGTGAGCCCTAATACCCAAACAAATTTGAGTGCTAGCAGTGTTTTAAAATAATGGAAAATTGTGTTTTTCGTTTCTTGTTCAGAGGATAAACTCTTACAACAGGACCTCGTTGATTTGATTCCATTGGTGGAGGAGGCCAATGCCATGAGTGAAGAACTCAACAGAGGGGTCAAGTTTGAGATTAAAATGTTGTCAGCTACAGCAAGAGGGTTGCAACATGGACGCACTGAGGTCAGTTTAAAGGCTTATGGTACACTTTGTGTAATGCTTGTATAGAGGACTCCTGGACTACAGGGCTGGTGCTGCCATGCCCACCCATTACTCAGACAACTTTGTTGGGGATGTTGAGAACTTTACTATCATATGATTCAATATGTGCACTTTTTGTCAGTGTGTTTGTGTTTTTTTTTTTCTTTCTTTCTTTTTACTTCCATGGCTCCCACTAGTCCAATCAGATAAATTGCAGTGTTTTGAGTCTATGGGGTGGGGGAGGGGCTGGGAGAGTAGGGGTATTTTAAGTCAAGCCTGAAGTTAACATTAATAGAACAAATAGTATTGATGATGTACTGCTACAGAGGAATATAAATCATTGTGAACATTTTATCATATAAAGTTAAAGATTGAGAACTTTGAGAAAAAACTGAAAACTGTAACTTATACTTCAGCCTCTCTGCCAGGGAAGATAATTTTTCAGTATAAGTGTAAAAGTGATCAGAATTTGCATGCCATTTTTCATTGAGAAATAGTAACATTGTAATTTCACAATACAATAATATATCTTTTACTTTGTATTGTATTTTTGTGACCTGTAGGTTTTTGTGAAAATGGTGAACTTGGACCATGATCTAGAATACCTATGGGACCGAGAAAAGTTTATACGTCGTAAATACCTGATGCAAGAGATGTACCAGAACTTCCAGGAAGGAGAGGATTGGCAGCTTCCTGATGTAAGTATTAGTAGCAGTGTTGTTTAGTGATGCACAACTGAGTGCCATGGATAGTTTTAAATGATTCCAATCTACCATTATCTGCCATGGATAGCTTTATATGATTCTGTTGTACCATGGTGCCATGTATATGTACAAATGAATGTAGTGCCATATGTTAGATTCCAGTTCATGTTGTTTCATTATTGTTTTCTGCTGCAGACAGTCTCAATCTCCATCTTCCATCTCACACAACCCCAGATCATAGTACCCAACCTAACCCAACACACCTCTACATCCCATTACATCATGCTACACAACAACTCTGTTATAACCATGTCACACCATGAGATACTACAATGCACAAGATATCAACATTGTACTTTAAGGGAAATGTCACATTTAAAATGCACCAACATGACACACAGAGAAAATAGCTTTGATCATTTTTTAAGCTTTCAGTCTCACCAATAAACTCTAACAATAGCTTTATCTCCTCAACATATTATGCATTACATGAGTTATAGAAGTTGCATCAATTGAATTTTTGAAAATTTGGGCCAACAAATTTATCTTAAGCAACAAATAAGCATTTTTCTTTCTGTGAGAACCTTATTTCTTGAAAAGAAAGCTACCATGCTGCCTTATTTTAAATTATCTATTATTCTATATCTATAAATATCAGTTGTAAAAATATGAAAATTTACTGTGAAACAAACACAATATTTCCCATTAATTGGACCACATAATTGAATGTAGAAACTTGGAAAGAGTTTAGCAAGTGATAGGCATTGAGTTATGTAATTGTTAGTTTGCAGTTACCATTCAGATAGTAGTAAATAACAGTTTGACTCCATTGTAACATTACACAAAATAATTCATCATCAATTTTAGTGATCCAAGATTGTTCTACACTTCAAATTTTCATGGAATTAAGTTAGTTTATGTAAGTTTTCTGTTTTATATCATCTTTATGTATTTTCATGATGAGGACCTTTAATCTGACCTACAACTGCTAGAGTAATTCTTGTGCCTAAAGTTCTTATTTTTTATGTCTTTCTTTTAAAGGAAAAAGATCCTTTCACAGAGTCCCCTGACACTGAAGTCTTCATTGGATCTTCTCATGTGTATTTACAGAGTATAGCTTACCTAGTAAGTGTTGAGGAAAAATTGTTTTAATTATTTTAATGCACTTTTCTTTCTACTGAAAATGTGTATCCATATGTCCAGGCAGACCCCAGATGGACTTTAAGAGAAAAACACAATATGTTTCAAAGTTTAATTGATTGCTGTGTGTTATTCTGATTAACTTACCTGGTAGATGACATTGTTCTTCTCCCTCTCTTCAGATTGAAACAAAAGAATCGGTTATAATCAGTGGCTACCAAGGACAGCAACAAGGTCTAATGGATATTGAGGTGGTACCTTGTAATAGCAGTGGTAAAGAATTGAGTGAAGCAGATGATGTGTTTGTTGATGACCCAAAGGAGATGATTGGGAGGTCACTGAACTTTGTAGTCAAGATAAAAAGTGCCATGGGTATACCAACCAAGTATAAAGTAAGTGTAAACATAACCTTGAAGTATGTACCAGGGTTAAAGCTGTGAAAAGCTTGTGTGTTTGAAGAGTAAATAAGGGTATTTCTGAAGGATGTCAAACTTGTTACATGTGGATGCTCCATGTTGAGTGCAAGAAGCCTCTTGACCTTTCTTATAGTGAGTACATATTGGTACTAACACTGTACCAGGACTCAATCAGTCAGTAGCATTTGCTGGTATGTTTAAGGCTCACAGACTGAAGACTTTTACTTTGGAAATCACTTTACTTTTGGACAACCAGTTTGTGATTGTAGTAACCAGCTGAATATTATTATTTAATTTTCCTTTCTTTTTACCTTTTCTAGGATGTGTACTGCAAGTATAAAATCTTCCTTGACAAAGAAGATAATGTAACTGACAAAAAAGGTGGCAGCATTTCACTTGAGTTCAACCACAGGAAGTACTTCAACTTTGATGTGGCTACATCACAAGTATGCAGTATACATCTTTCATGAAATGTTTATTATTATAAGTTCAATATTGTTTTATAAAGTATGTGTAGCGTAATTACAGTAGGTTAAAGTTTAGTAAGCTGTCAAACAAAAATTTCCTACAGCTATGAGGCTACATGGTGCTTATCAGGCTGGAGAGACCTGCTTTTAAGTGATACACCTCTCTTTATCCAATTTAATAACCCTCTCATCTTTGCATCTACCCCTAAGCAGCCTCAGAATTTTTAGCCCCTCTCATTCTCCCATTACCAATGAAATATGTGCTGTAACTTTCCCTAATAAACATGTTATCAGAAGAAACCTAAATTTCCAATTAGGTATGCATTCTTTCTTAAAAATAAATCTTCAGAGCAGTTTACAATTTTCCCCATCCTTTCAATGTTAATTTGAATTGTGTTAAATATGATGGTACCTTCATCTTTATAATGTTGAATTGTTTTACAGTTGGTGGATTACCTCATTAAAAGTAGTCTTACCATACAAGTATGGGGAGTGCAACAGACCAAGCAGGCATCCAAGACTCAAAAGAAACCTGTACCAGAAACTACTGCAGATGATAGTATCAACCAGGATTCACAGGTAAATTTGTAGTTTCTCATGACATGAATCACTTAAAGACAGACACTCATCAGCCCAAAGTGCATTTTTGGTGTAGGGGTATCAAAATTCTCAGTTGGGGATTGCTCTTTGATTGACAGCAAAGTTCGAAAATTCAAAAGATGCAGAGTAGTTCATATTCCACAATCCAGAAAGAGTTCTCAGATTACACTTGATAGCCTTGTATGCTCACCAGGACATAGCTTTAAGTTATAAAATAGGTTTGTGTCTGCACAAGGAGGAGCTTTAAACAGTTATGGGAGGAGCTACAAGTAACTTAGCAGGGAGAATTAAAACTGTCTCAGATGATGAGAATTGCCCTTTAAAACAGATTAAATTAATTTATCATGAATTGTGCAGAAAACATCAAGAATAATCATTCAACCCATATTAATTTTGAAATATCAGATTAATGTTAGCAAGTATGAGTCATGATGTTTCTAAACAAAAGTTGACTGACAATGTTTTGTGTTCTATAAAAACAGTGCTGTTTGTCTTATGCATTCTGGCTGCAATGCTTTAAAGTGCATTTTAAATGAAATTTGCAAAAAAAGTTTTGCATTCTTGGTTTATTATCCTCCCAGATGACAGCTGACAAGGCAGCATACATGTTCCAACTTGCAGCTCTTAAAACACAAAAGGAACAGCTAGAGAAAAGGATTGTAAGTTTCAAGTTATTTTTTTTTATCAATTAGAGTATTTAATGTGTATAGACAGTTTTAGTGAAAATGTATGGCACATTGTAACATCAAAAGTTATTATTCATTTTCTTTTACATTGTAGTCTAAGAAGTTTCTACCAATTGTTGTGTTACAATTTTGAGTGTCTGTTGAGTTTATTTAACAGTTCATGTAATTAATATTCATTTTGTTTTACATTGTAGTCTAAGAAGTTTGATACCAATTGTTGTGGTAAAATTCTGAGTGTCTATTGAGTCCATTAAACAGAAATTGTGAATTATATATTTTCTACTTTCTAAATGATCACATAAATAGTGTAATGATAGAGAAGTAGCTTCACTCAACACTTAGATGAGTTTATTATTGCCAGTCCAAGTAGCAAGTGTAACTGGCTAAGATATTTAAAAATTATGCCAAAACAAGCCCACTTCAATACTGGGAGTTTAGTTAACATTCTGACACAGTGTTACATTCAGAGACCTAAGCAAATAGATGTGACTGCAGGATGGCATCATGTTTATACGAAACATCTTTGCATGGTCACACAGGAATTGGTTGCATGTTTTCCACCTCCCTGCTGTTGTGCTTTTAATGTTTTGTATGTAGCATAGCTATGACAGTAGTAGTATGTGTCAATCTCTTTTTGTAGGGCAGGGGTTTTCGAGAGTTTCCTGCTACAGGTCAAGTCAACTTAAAATCTTTACAGTTATTTCCATATCCAGAACTCAATTAACTACATAGTTTGGTTTCTTATTTATATTCTGGCTTGCGTGAATCTTCCGCAGACTGTTTTTGTGCATGTTGAGGATGCAAGTGGCCTATGGGCTGCCATTTGAAAACTAGGATGTAGGGTGTAGGGGGTAGAAGAGAGAAGGAGTAGAGCCTGTCCCTGGGGTCCTGCAGACATAGTGCAACATAGTCAAGTGCAATAAACCTTGATACTAGTTGCACTATTTATTGTGCTCAAACTTTTCATGAACAGTCATTTTGATGCATTTCATTCTTTTGTTCTCAGAGTTACTTTGAGAAGATGGTGAATGTTGCAGAGAGATATAACAAAGAGAGGGTAGAGACAGCAGTAATAAGACAGGTTCTGAGTGCACACTCTCTTAAAGTAGCTGACAAAGCTATTTCAAGGATTCCTTATGATAATGGTGGATATGTTACACACAGTGGAGGTGAACATGGCAGTGGTGCTGGAGGTAAGTTCTACCAGATGGTTATCATATTGGTGAGGAAGATTTGTAGAGATGGTCCAATGGGGGTAGTCATAGGAGTGGTATTAGGGCTATTTGAGGGTACCTTAGTTCCATTTTTAGTGGTATAGTCAAATGGATGAAGGAGGTGGCATTTGAAGTAGGTATGGATTCAGTTTCTGATAGGAGAGGCTTTTCATCAATGTAGGCTTTCTCTATCTGGAATCACCTTCTTGGTTAAAGGAATTAAATTTTGATTGAAATTGTTGAGTTAATCAGCCACCTAACTTGAAACTGCATTTTAGTTGGAAAATCACAAGGTTTTCTCACATTTTATTGCTTAGCGTGATAAAGCAGGTGTCCTTTAATACTATATTATTAAATTGCCTGGATTATCCTTTAAATGGCATGCAGAATGTTTTGAATATGGTGGAATGGCTCTTATTTCTATGACATTTTGTGTTCAATGAAGTTTAGTTGTTTAGTGTTCATACTTCCTTAAAGGATGTGGCTAAGGTTTTAAGTTCATTCCCCAAATACATCGCTACCAAATATAAATAAACAATACTCACCATGAGCACAGCAAACAGCAAACACAATATAACCGTGCATGGTTTGTGTAGATTCAACAAGTGTAATTAATTGGGGCTTATAAAACAACCTTACCTGTAATATCTCCTCATTTGGTCACATCTTCCTGAGCATCACAAATTTTAACAAAAGTAAAACAAAAATTATAACAACATGTGCCAGTGGTGAGATTTTCAGGCTCTATGGATTGCATTAGTTGGGAAGGTTTTATGAAAGGTCTTTTTATGAAGGAAATATTCCACTCATAATTTCTTTCTCTGTTTATACTTGTTGTTGGTAATAACTTTGATTTTCAAAAATAAAATGGAATCTTTCAATTGAAGAGTGGGGGGGGGGGTATAAAGTGCAGTGTCTTTTAATATTGTGAATTTTTGGTTTCTGTATCTGTTGGCTGTGAGGATTTTGTAGCATCTTCCCTCTCTCTCCGTTTTTGAGAAGGCAGTTTTGAAAGTTATCATGAAAATTATTTAAGTTTTTAAATGTCATCCTCTGCTGTATCATTCCTGGTGACTCCAGATATTTTGCCACTGTATTCAGTATATAAACTGGAGACAATTCATAGTTATGTATATTCTTCTGTATTGTAGACATAGCAAATATCTCTTTGCTTTTTTTATTTTTTTTTTTTGAAGGAGTCTTCCACCTTATTAAGCCTCTTTTATTTTTCTGAAGGACTTCCTTTCACATTGTATTTATTTATTCAATACATGAAATAGATAAAACTACAAAAAAAATATTATTGTCACTAGTCAGACTTTAAGACTATGTGGCTTTAGACATTCAGGGAGTCTGTGTGTGAAGTGTCAGTCAATTAAAGACCTATTTAAGTTATTCTCTCTCCTCTATTCAGGCTAGTTTGGTAATAAGTATTAAAATCAAGTTTTTAAAACAGGCTGACTATAAACCCAATATTTTGATAAGTTCCTAATCCCTCAAAATTTTGTGCTTAAAAGCTATGGAATTTCATAGTAGCTTAAAATAAAATATCAGGGATAATTTTTTCGAAGTGTATTCTTAACACTTGCTCTGTCTTTCTCCTTTTCTTAGGTAAAGATCCCCCAAAGTCATCAGCCGTCTGCACTTTGATGTGAGATGAACACAGATCATGTGATCAAAATGACAGTCCTATACATTCCATCATCTCGTTCTTTAACTTTCAAGCCAAAGTTTTTTTTAATGAATATCCCACCTTGAGCTTATAAATAGCAATAAATAGTTTCAGTTTTGAAGAAAAAGTTGAGAGTCTGAATTTATCTTTGCATTTGATATATCTTTGAGCTATTTTTCTCCTTCAAGCAATGTTGTTCTGACATTTACTTTGATAAGAAATCAAAGTGCATTGAGAAAGTTTTTCCAAAATGAAAGCCAGTATTAGCTGAAAGCTACATAATCACATTGCTATGTACATACTGTTATTAGTGAAATATATGTATGTTGCAAAATGGTTAAGGATGGTCCATTGAAGGCATTCTGAAATGTCAGCAAAGCTTCTTTATACTCAAGTGGAATATAATATTAAAAATTATGATTTAATGACAAAAAAGTTTTGGAATGGAGGACCCCCAGGTGAAACATCTATAGCTTCATTAACTGTTACAAGTGTACCTTCACAAGGAGCATTGTCAAAGCAAGGCCTTTGTTACAACTAAAAATTTCGTCAATAACCAGCTTTTGCACAGGTTACTGGGGAGTTACACAAGAAGGAAACAAAAAAAGGAAAAGGCAATTTAAAATTTTCAACTGGTCTAAAAAGATCAATATGCATATTGCTGATGGATTTCTGGCTGTGCAGCTTCATCTGAACTTGAGTAATATCAATTGTCTTAACCCTTTTACCACTGAAGGGGGCCTATCCCTCCATACTGAGCCATATATTAAAGAAAATCAATATTTAGGCCTGTTCTAAACTTCCCTATTTTTCTTCTGACATTGGCATGACAATGGCGGTTAAAAACTTCATTACACGCCTATTCCGTCCCCAAAACACGATTGAATACCGTAGGTTTATATGGCGCTATTCCAGAACGCAATGAGTAATATGGTTTTGCAGCGAAACCCTACGTATATAACAATGGTAAATTAGGGTTTCGCAGCGAAACTATATGTAGCAAAAGGGTTAAAAGGCTACCAACAATCACCTAACTTTATAACAAAAGTTAAATCTACTGAATCTTCTTTTGTTTCCATCTGAAAGTATTTTTCATGATGTTCGATAATACCATTGTAGCATATCACAAGTGTGTGAATTTTACAATTCATTACCCCTTACCACCCCTCCCCTCAAAAATGATGGGGGTAGAAGCACCATCATTGGCTTAGCATACCTTGGTATGTATATTCATTTAAGTGACTCTATTTACACCAAATCCACACATTTTGTTTTGTAATGTGTCACATTCTTGTCTCGAGACATGAATATCATGCATGATATCATGAAATAAGGTTAAGGTTAAGAGGAAGACATGAAATAAGGTTAGAGTTGAAGTATCTCGAGACTTGAAATTTTGCATGATATCATGTGAGGATTGGGTGC
>WURT03034839.1:0-15067 GCA_009936505.3 Holothuria glaberrima
AGTCAGTCAGTCAGTCAGTCAGTCAGTCAGTCAGTCAGTCAGTCAGTTAGATGAGGTTTTACGGCTCAGTTTGTAACGAATTGGTTTACGTCGGGCCGGCCACCGCCTTTTTTCAGTTGGGCTAAACAAATATGAGAGCAAATCTATGGTTTGTATCCTGGACTTTCTAAATGACCCTATTTTAATTCTTCCATAAACAATTTTCCTATAATTTTGGACAGTTTGAGCTATGCTTGAACATTTTATTCGCAGGCACAGAATGTGAAGGGTTCTTAAAATGAAAATTGTCACTCATATGAAGACTATCATTAGGGTATAGGGTTTAATATCAAAATTTTCGTAGAGGAGGACCCCAGACGCATTGCCGACCCGTTGCACCTTCGGTGTTTGCTGTATCTTGCTTTGCCCTCAGAAAGTGAGCCCCCTCTCCTCCCCTTGTATCACTCTGGATTCCTAGCTTCCGACCTCAGTGCAATATAAACATGTTTATTTGTATTTCCAAATTAGTTTTCTAACAGCTAACCTTTTGACTAACGTCCAGAAGTTTGGATAATACATGGGTTTGGATAAACAGAGTAGGAGAATGTGGCAGTGATGACTGGGATTGAATGGGGGTTTGAAATGAAAGTTCTTCTCTGAGCTTTCCTCCAAAAAACAGATAATTGGACAATATGCTGCTACAATGGGTGCCCTCGAATTCATACAATTCCTTGCCCATAAGAATATTTCCCCGTTGCCATAGGTTGCACAGCCCTGTCATATGACTTACCCCATTTGCAATTTCGAATGACTTTGAAAATGGGAATTTTCCATTGAGATTTTTTGTCACATTGAGAACGACTTTTAATTATACTTGCCTCTTTCAAGAAACAGTGTCTTTCACATAGGCTTTTTCTTCTTTTATTTCCACTTTGAGAGCTTTTTACACTGACTTCATTTGAAGATAATCACTTGTGGTGAAAAATGCAGAGGCGACGCGTACTTTAATAAGACTGATTAAGTATCTCATCAGCCATGTGGCTCCCTACAATCATAAGAACACAGACATTAATAATTTATCTCTTTAATTTAAATTAATTCAAATGGATACTTGAAAAGTATCATTGGTTATTTTATACCTGTGTCGAAACAGTACACTTGCCATAGGATGGACTGAAGGCTGGAAGTAGGGGTTTTCACCCTTGAATAAGTGTGCCCATTGACATTGGCCCAAAGGGTAAGTTTCCATCGGGAGAACTATATGCTATCGCTCCCCGATGATATTAATCCTTGATTTTGATGATATTAATCCTTGATTACGCTAAGGATTTTCTTTGTAATTATATAATTTACATTTTAAAGATTTGCACAGTTTACGCAATTTTTTCGATCCTTATTTATTTTCAGGGATGGCAACATGCACGTAGCCCTCATCCCGGCCTATACTTTAATAGCAAATGCAGCAGTGAGGGTTATGTATGTACATCCACTAGACTCAGCTCTGAAACTGCTAGACCAGGGAGCCCCCTACCAACCATACGTAGTCCAGTCTCCCACTTTCTAAATAAACTTGGGGTTCTACGATCAAAAGTGTACGCTAAATTTTTACCTTTCTGTCTGTAAAAGAGAAATTAAATATAAGCATATCTGGTAGATGTTGCATTTAATTCATAGGTGCATGGTTCACAAGATATTAGGTACCGTACCCGCGGAGCGGACGAAGTTTTTTCGTTCAGCTCATCGCTGCGAAAATACCAAGGAGGGACGGCAGCCTAAGGGGGCGGCAGCCACAGAGGCGCTACGAAGGCTAGATATTAGGCAGATGAAGTTATACCAAATTTTAACCCAAAGTGAACTTAAAAAAAGCAGACCTGGAAAAGATTACATCACATTAATGAACACGGTTTGTTTGTCTTTAAACTTTGCAACCAATTTTGCCTCCACAATCTCAAACTTTTCTAATGAAAATGCATAAGAGACATGGTAATTACTACGAGCAAGAAAAACAAGACATAACTCATCAGTGTCACGGTGAGGAACAACATCACCTCTGTTTACTTCAAGTTCACTTTTGAATAACAAATGTTGTAAATTTGTCTGTTCGCCGTTCATATCTCGAGATTTTTCAACAACCGAACTCATACAGTTGATGTAAGCCCGAAGTAAGGAGGAGCAAAAATTACAATTACCCTAAGTGCATTTTAGTATATTTCGCCCCACTGACGATATCTTCTCCGGCTTGGAAGCTAACTCGCCTCTCTCAGTACCTTGTTTGTCTACACGGTCCTGCTAATAAAGTAACTTAAAAGAATCAGAATTTTCTTGTTTTTTATTGTCTCTCGTTTTTAATAGGCCACTGGGAAATCATATCGTAAACAGTTTGATTACGATCTTTGATGTACTATGCGTACTAATTATCTGTACTCGCAACCGTTTTAATTTAGGAATATGATTTAAGCTTCAACCTTTCCCGTAAGTCACATTCAAAGTACTTGTACGGTCCTACTTTTGAACAAGTCTGCTCAAAAATCACTCCAGACTTTGAGAGAGGAGTATACAAGATCATGCTGTATACATAAAAAGGTCAAACATGAGTCGGGTAACGGTAAACAAGTTAACAACAGGGTCTGCGGTCGGACTAGAGGGACGGGCCTCCTAACCCTTTCTGGATTTTCATTTGTTGCTCTACAAAATATTTTATCGATATTTCGTTACGAAACAACATTTCTGAATATTGCAGTATTTGCCCTCATCTCAGCCCCACACCCTTTGGGGAACTTATAGATCCAACTGTAAAATCAATTCCTCTTTCTTGCAGGCCCAGAGAAACAAACACTTAAACTTAAACTTAAACCATAACCTCAGTCTTCATTATATTCAAAATGACAATGTTAGCTTTTTCCCTGTTCGCTTTAAGTAAGTTTACGTAACCGCAGGTGGTTTGCATTAACTTGAAGATAGGTAAGATTTAAGAAAGTTCGTGGTTACGTACGGTACACTTATAAGATATTTAAATCAGGCAGGCACTTTACTATGTAGGAAAGCTATCAATTGTTGCCCCAGTTTATGGTATTAATACTGCTTTAATAACCGTAAGAATCTTTTCATTTCTTTTGAAGTATCCATGGTTTGCTTTCTCATAGATGGGCGTCACCCACAAAATATTAAAGGGAACGTTCCCGCAAAAAAGGAATCAGTACAGGACTACAATGTTATACAAAGACGCATTTAGCGAACAATATCCGAAAAAGAAGAGGGGGAGTCGTTTGCACCTCATATTGTGACGTCGTTATGACATATGCACCTTCTGCTGCAGAGTCAGAATATGAAGTGTGCGTTAGATTGGTTATTTTAGGCATTTGAATTGACAGTATTTTACACATCGTTCAACTTTATCAGGTCATGATAATCAACAATGATGTTACAGGCTAAAGGTAGGAGTACATATTGTTAAATGATATAGATCAATCGATCTGTAGGCTCATAACTGACCATTATCGTGTAAGAAGACCATTAATTGCCTAGAAGTTATATGATCTCCAAAGTTTTAATATATCAAATTTAATATAGAGCCAATTAACCTATCATGCATCTCATTTAAGAGAAAAGCCTCAACTGGGCCAGAATTTTATCAGATAAGTTGGATCCGGAAAACAAGTAAAAGTACACGTAAGGTAACATTGAGGAAAGTGATCATGCCCTCTGCCTCGTAATGCGGTAATTAAAACTTATCCACTCTCTGATAAGGACTGAATTAGAAGTACTTTCGGTATTTATTTAAACGGCAGCCTATTGTCGGCGGCAATTACGATTAAGAAGACATCTACTTTGATTTAAACTGGCTCCGTTAATTGGATAAACAGTAGCGGTCAAATATGTAGAAAAAAGAGCCGTGGGAAATTCGGCTTTCCTTTGCTGCAAACCTCTAAACAACGTAAATACTTTATCCGGGAGTAAGAATTGGCTTTAATGGTTGTACTTTTGCCCATCCTCTATAAAGTTGATGTTTGTTATGCAACTCTTTTGTCGAACCACTTTTAATACATAGAGTTGGCACAAAACAGGAAATTAAGTTGTTATTAAACAGGACTATAAACCATTAAAGCGTTTTTTTTCGAGTTCGCTTGATATGCGAACTTGCCCTTTACGTTTAGATAGAGACTAGAACGAAAGGTCGGCTAAGCAGGCAATGCTGTAACTGATAAGTGGGTTTACATGCACTTTTGACTCGGTAATGACATTGTAGGGTCGCTGCAATTAGAACTGGGGCAGGACTTCTCTCTTTACAGGAAGATAAACTAGGATAGTTCACTTAAATAACTGTGTTCGACCCAGGCTATTCGGGCAATAGATAATGGAAAACATAGGCCCTATTAGAGGAGAGTGAAATATCCCCGCAGAGATATTGTCATGGGTAATTCGGTAAGTCAGAAGGCAAGTAGAATTGGTTTCCCACTTACATAATGATCTATTTCACCTTCAAATGGTACATAAAAGCTGATTGGAGTATAGTGGAAGATGGTCGCCGTCACAAACTTTAGTGAGAGGCCTACCCGGCTGTTATACTCACATACAAATATAAAATTACAAATTGCCATGGTATGATATACACAAAACTGACCCTTCCTCGGTGTGAATGGGATACCAGAGAGCGTACATTTTAGGTTACTGAAGCATCTTTTCCTTTAAAAATGATATCAGAGACTGACAATTCTTATTTTAAATACAAGATGAATTGCTTGGACAGTTAGAAGGATTTGCATTCTGTAATTCTGTAAATGGAAGATGGAAAAGCCCTGCTTACAAAGCATAACTTTTCGGTGATTTTTGATGTCCAGTTACAAGTGATAATGCGTCATTTTACTTGAAATAATGCATCGTATTCTAAACATTTTTATTGCACTAAAAGTTCACTTTTAAATTCAAACTTCAACTAGTTACACACAGTAAAGATTCGAAAAGCAAAGATTTGCTTAGAAAACGTGTCACCAAGGAAAACAACTGATTATACTCAGGCCCGTAGTAAGACAAGGTACAGAAGGGGGGCGGAATGGCTCCCAGGGGGAAAATTTTCAGGGGGCCAAATGTGTAAAAATGCATTAAGTCAATGGCAAATTGAAAATTTTCTAGAGGGGCGACAAAAATTTCAAGGGGGGCTCGAACCCTTGCCCCCTCCCTTGACTACGGGCCTGATTATATTGATCATATTTTAAGAAAAAGTATATTTCATCATCAAAATTAAATTAAGTTTCCATTCCATTTTATATCATCAGCATACCAGTTACAATATTGCATACCTCTTTTAGGGAAGTAAGGATTTCCGCATTTCAAAAAAAAACTTTATTTGGTGTTCATTTACAAGTGGAAAACTGGCCTATTTTGTCCATGAATATTGTCATTTAATGTGTTGACATGATTTGCATTTTGCCAGTAACACTGCGTAATCTTTAAGGATAAAAATGTGTAGTTAACCTTTAAACTCTGGCATTGCAAATTTACCCAAATTTTTAAGATTGTCCCCCCTAAACTTAATTTACTGATTACGGACCACCCATATAGGTACATATAGATATAGGCCTAGACTCACAATTAATGTTCGTTTTGCTAGTGAAGTGAACTAAAGCTATTTACAGCCATTAAAAAAAATCTTTCAACCCAACGTTATTTACGTATGAACTCGAAATGTAAAATTTGGCGTGAAATCGATGCATGACGGTCGTGTAATAATTTTCAATTTGAAGGATTTTTTTGTCAAAAACGTTAAAAATTATCCCCAAAAAATGCCCCAAACCGTCTGAAGTTGAATGGTTCACCTACTTAATCTTAAAATCCTTCCAACTTCCGAAACTGCGATAGCGCAGTCAGTAGCTCTTTTTTGACTAATAGTTTTAAAAGAGAAAAACGTTTTAGAAAAGAAATTTTGAGACTAAGGTATAGTCTATAGAAATTTCAATATGATAAAGACTCTACGTCATAATCTTTAAGAAGTGGATACCGTGAAAATGAGGGGAAATTGTAAGGATATGAGAAGTCTAAACTTTGTTGAACAAGTCTTAGGAAGACCGATATAAGCTAGTTAAATTGCTCTCTATATGTCCCGGTTTCATACCTCTAAACATACCCTTATTCAAGCATCACATTGAATCGATTCATTGCATTCAGTGGATATATTGTTTTCACACCCTGACAGTCAAATTTTGTTCCTTTGAATCTCAGTTCAATGGTTTTTGGAATGAAGTGTAATATGTACATGTATATCATTCACAGCAGACTTGTTTTTAACACCTTCATGACGTATTGACGGCTAGGACAGAACCAGCCAACAGAACTGACTGATAAACCGTCATTTCAATCGATATTGTAGCCGGTAGTTATTATTTCTAAACAAAAGCTCGTTCCCTCTTGAGGGTCTACTTTGTAAAGTGTTATCTACATTGAGTAAAAAGAGTCTCGGGACGTCCCGATTTTCAGGCTTTTCAGCTTTTCAAATGTATTTTTGGTTTCTTGTTCTGTTGTTTTTATTTTGTTTTTAGTTGTTCGTTTTATCTACAGAGTTTATGTAGCAAATAGCACCGCAAATTATGCACCTTGTTTCAAATATTGCTTATATGTAGGGACTCATCCCTTAAACTTACAGCGCTTTTTTGGCACACTTATATAAAGGAAGACAAAATTTTAAAGTCCTGCAAGTGTTTCTTTAATTCTGAGAATTTATTAGGCGCGTAGCTACGGGGGGGGGGGCTAGGGCCAGCCCCCTAGATGTTTGTTAGGCCCCCAAAATTGTTTGCGTCCTAAAAATGTGTAAGAATTAAGAAAAAGTAAATGTGTAAAAAACACATTTTGCGCACGTATGAAATCAACGAATAATTTTTTTAAGCAAATTCAGTTGAAACGATGAAAAATATAGCACCAGTTGCATCCAAGAATATCTAACCATTCGAAATATTTTCAAAGAGGGGGAGCACCTCCCTTAGACCCCTTCCTAGGACGGCAATCAATGTCGTGACCCCTTCCCTCCCCCCCCCCATTTAATTCCTTTATCTCCTAAAAATTTCATCCTAGCTACGCTCCTGGAATTTAACCACCTATCCGGCTTCAGTGGTTATTCACTGAGGTACTGCCTACTTCCATTGTTATATTTAGCCACCACATCGAACATGAGTCGGGTAACGGTAAACAAGTTAACAACAGGGTCTGCGGTCGGACTAGAGGGACGGGCCTCCTAACCCTTTCTGGATTTTCATTTGTTGCTCTACAAAATATTTTATCGATATTTCGTTACGAAACAACATTTCTGAATATTGCAGTATTTGCCCTCATCTCAGCCCCACACCCTTTGGGGAACTTATAGATCCAACTGTAAAATCAATTCCTCTTTCTTGCAGGCCCAGAGAAACAAACACTTAAACTTAAACTTAAACCATAACCTCAGTCTTCATTATATTCAAAATGACAATGTTAGCTTTTTCCCTGTTCGCTTTAAGTAAGTTTACGTAACCGCAGGTGGTTTGCATTAACTTGAAGATAGGTAAGATTTAAGAAAGTTCGTGGTTACGTACGGTACACTTATAAGATATTTAAATCAGGCAGGCACTTTACTATGTAGGAAAGCTATCAATTGTTGCCCCAGTTTATGGTATTAATACTGCTTTAATAACCGTAAGAATCTTTTCATTTCTTTTGAAGTATCCATGGTTTGCTTTCTCATAGATGGGCGTCACCCACAAAATATTAAAGGGAACGTTCCCGCAAAAAAGGAATCAGTACAGGACTACAATGTTATACAAAGACGCATTTAGCGAACAATATCCGAAAAAGAAGAGGGGGAGTCGTTTGCACCTCATATTGTGACGTCGTTATGACATATGCACCTTCTGCTGCAGAGTCAGAATATGAAGTGTGCGTTAGATTGGTTATTTTAGGCATTTGAATTGACAGTATTTTACACATCGTTCAACTTTATCAGGTCATGATAATCAACAATGATGTTACAGGCTAAAGGTAGGAGTACATATTGTTAAATGATATAGATCAATCGATCTGTAGGCTCATAACTGACCATTATCGTGTAAGAAGACCATTAATTGCCTAGAAGTTATATGATCTCCAAAGTTTTAATATATCAAATTTAATATAGAGCCAATTAACCTATCATGCATCTCATTTAAGAGAAAAGCCTCAACTGGGCCAGAATTTTATCAGATAAGTTGGATCCGGAAAACAAGTAAAAGTACACGTAAGGTAACATTGAGGAAAGTGATCATGCCCTCTGCCTCGTAATGCGGTAATTAAAACTTATCCACTCTCTGATAAGGACTGAATTAGAAGTACTTTCGGTATTTATTTAAACGGCAGCCTATTGTCGGCGGCAATTACGATTAAGAAGACATCTACTTTGATTTAAACTGGCTCCGTTAATTGGATAAACAGTAGCGGTCAAATATGTAGAAAAAAGAGCCGTGGGAAATTCGGCTTTCCTTTGCTGCAAACCTCTAAACAACGTAAATACTTTATCCGGGAGTAAGAATTGGCTTTAATGGTTGTACTTTTGCCCATCCTCTATAAAGTTGATGTTTGTTATGCAACTCTTTTGTCGAACCACTTTTAATACATAGAGTTGGCACAAAACAGGAAATTAAGTTGTTATTAAACAGGACTATAAACCATTAAAGCGTTTTTTTTCGAGTTCGCTTGATATGCGAACTTGCCCTTTACGTTTAGATAGAGACTAGAACGAAAGGTCGGCTAAGCAGGCAATGCTGTAACTGATAAGTGGGTTTACATGCACTTTTGACTCGGTAATGACATTGTAGGGTCGCTGCAATTAGAACTGGGGCAGGACTTCTCTCTTTACAGGAAGATAAACTAGGATAGTTCACTTAAATAACTGTGTTCGACCCAGGCTATTCGGGCAATAGATAATGGAAAACATAGGCCCTATTAGAGGAGAGTGAAATATCCCCGCAGAGATATTGTCATGGGTAATTCGGTAAGTCAGAAGGCAAGTAGAATTGGTTTCCCACTTACATAATGATCTATTTCACCTTCAAATGGTACATAAAAGCTGATTGGAGTATAGTGGAAGATGGTCGCCGTCACAAACTTTAGTGAGAGGCCTACCCGGCTGTTATACTCACATACAAATATAAAATTACAAATTGCCATGGTATGATATACACAAAACTGACCCTTCCTCGGTGTGAATGGGATACCAGAGAGCGTACATTTTAGGTTACTGAAGCATCTTTTCCTTTAAAAATGATATCAGAGACTGACAATTCTTATTTTAAATACAAGATGAATTGCTTGGACAGTTAGAAGGATTTGCATTCTGTAATTCTGTAAATGGAAGATGGAAAAGCCCTGCTTACAAAGCATAACTTTTCGGTGATTTTTGATGTCCAGTTACAAGTGATAATGCGTCATTTTACTTGAAATAATGCATCGTATTCTAAACATTTTTATTGCACTAAAAGTTCACTTTTAAATTCAAACTTCAACTAGTTACACACAGTAAAGATTCGAAAAGCAAAGATTTGCTTAGAAAACGTGTCACCAAGGAAAACAACTGATTATACTCAGGCCCGTAGTAAGACAAGGTACAGAAGGGGGGCGGAATGGCTCCCAGGGGGAAAATTTTCAGGGGGCCAAATGTGTAAAAATGCATTAAGTCAATGGCAAATTGAAAATTTTCTAGAGGGGCGACAAAAATTTCAAGGGGGGCTCGAACCCTTGCCCCCTCCCTTGACTACGGGCCTGATTATATTGATCATATTTTAAGAAAAAGTATATTTCATCATCAAAATTAAATTAAGTTTCCATTCCATTTTATATCATCAGCATACCAGTTACAATATTGCATACCTCTTTTAGGGAAGTAAGGATTTCCGCATTTCAAAAAAAAACTTTATTTGGTGTTCATTTACAAGTGGAAAACTGGCCTATTTTGTCCATGAATATTGTCATTTAATGTGTTGACATGATTTGCATTTTGCCAGTAACACTGCGTAATCTTTAAGGATAAAAATGTGTAGTTAACCTTTAAACTCTGGCATTGCAAATTTACCCAAATTTTTAAGATTGTCCCCCCTAAACTTAATTTACTGATTACGGACCACCCATATAGGTACATATAGATATAGGCCTAGACTCACAATTAATGTTCGTTTTGCTAGTGAAGTGAACTAAAGCTATTTACAGCCATTAAAAAAAATCTTTCAACCCAACGTTATTTACGTATGAACTCGAAATGTAAAATTTGGCGTGAAATCGATGCATGACGGTCGTGTAATAATTTTCAATTTGAAGGATTTTTTTGTCAAAAACGTTAAAAATTATCCCCAAAAAATGCCCCAAACCGTCTGAAGTTGAATGGTTCACCTACTTAATCTTAAAATCCTTCCAACTTCCGAAACTGCGATAGCGCAGTCAGTAGCTCTTTTTTGACTAATAGTTTTAAAAGAGAAAAACGTTTTAGAAAAGAAATTTTGAGACTAAGGTATAGTCTATAGAAATTTCAATATGATAAAGACTCTACGTCATAATCTTTAAGAAGTGGATACCGTGAAAATGAGGGGAAATTGTAAGGATATGAGAAGTCTAAACTTTGTTGAACAAGTCTTAGGAAGACCGATATAAGCTAGTTAAATTGCTCTCTATATGTCCCGGTTTCATACCTCTAAACATACCCTTATTCAAGCATCACATTGAATCGATTCATTGCATTCAGTGGATATATTGTTTTCACACCCTGACAGTCAAATTTTGTTCCTTTGAATCTCAGTTCAATGGTTTTTGGAATGAAGTGTAATATGTACATGTATATCATTCACAGCAGACTTGTTTTTAACACCTTCATGACGTATTGACGGCTAGGACAGAACCAGCCAACAGAACTGACTGATAAACCGTCATTTCAATCGATATTGTAGCCGGTAGTTATTATTTCTAAACAAAAGCTCGTTCCCTCTTGAGGGTCTACTTTGTAAAGTGTTATCTACATTGAGTAAAAAGAGTCTCGGGACGTCCCGATTTTCAGGCTTTTCAGCTTTTCAAATGTATTTTTGGTTTCTTGTTCTGTTGTTTTTATTTTGTTTTTAGTTGTTCGTTTTATCTACAGAGTTTATGTAGCAAATAGCACCGCAAATTATGCACCTTGTTTCAAATATTGCTTATATGTAGGGACTCATCCCTTAAACTTACAGCGCTTTTTTGGCACACTTATATAAAGGAAGACAAAATTTTAAAGTCCTGCAAGTGTTTCTTTAATTCTGAGAATTTATTAGGCGCGTAGCTACGGGGGGGGGGGCTAGGGCCAGCCCCCTAGATGTTTGTTAGGCCCCCAAAATTGTTTGCGTCCTAAAAATGTGTAAGAATTAAGAAAAAGTAAATGTGTAAAAAACACATTTTGCGCACGTATGAAATCAACGAATAATTTTTTTAAGCAAATTCAGTTGAAACGATGAAAAATATAGCACCAGTTGCATCCAAGAATATCTAACCATTCGAAATATTTTCAAAGAGGGGGAGCACCTCCCTTAGACCCCTTCCTAGGACGGCAATCAATGTCGTGACCCCTTCCCTCCCCCCCCCCATTTAATTCCTTTATCTCCTAAAAATTTCATCCTAGCTACGCTCCTGGAATTTAACCACCTATCCGGCTTCAGTGGTTATTCACTGAGGTACTGCCTACTTCCATTGTTATATTTAGCCACCACATCGAATATGTATAAAGTCTTGAACATTTTATGTATAAACTTATTTTAACAGTCTAACAGACCGGAGATTTGAACTTCGATTTAATCAAAGTACTTATATTTTACCCATATTTGATACATTCTAAAAGCGAAAGAGCGAAATTTACTCCAATAAGAGTGTGCTGAGGGACTACTCCTAGTAAGAGTGAATTTCACCCGAAGTGGAGTAAAAATTTATTCCGTACAGAGCGGTATTTCATTCCATGTGTGTTAAGTATCGCTCTGATTGAAGTGAATTTCCCTCTTTTGTTTGTAGAGTGTAGGTGGACGATAACAACGGTCTATTGGTTGAGTGTTCGGGAAGGAAAAAAATAAACCAACGGACAAGTAGTTCTCCAGGAATTTATAGTTTTCGGTAAATACTTTGCTCAAGATAATTTTCTTGTATGACTGTCATAGGTGTGTGAGGGAGGGGTCAGAGGATATGAAACCTCCATTCTGAAGTTGAAAATGTCGATTTCAGAGCAAAAAAAGTGTATTTCAAGGCACTTTTTATTCAGGGCAAAACTTATGTAACTGCTGTTTGCCAATTAAGAATATTTCAGGGCAAACTTCCGCAGTCCGCCTTAGCGTCTCGTAGAGTGAAACGTCGTCCTTGACAAATAATGGGAAGGGTACGTACCAAACAATGGCATGAGGCCTCAGATCCCCGGTGTCGAAGTTTCTTTGCAGACTTATCACAGGGGCGAAAGTATCCGTAATTCATATAGCTATGCTTACTTCTGCCCGTGGGTCATTTGCCTTTTGATGAATCTTTAAGTACTACATAATTTAGCGACTTCATTAAAACGGCGACTGATACAATGTACGCTCCAAACGTGGACACAAGTGGACAATTGATCATATAACAAGAAGCTGCAGCCACAGAGCTCTCTACTTACATTCTCCTAACCATCACGTCTTGTCGGACCAGTCTCTTCTCCTATAACCTGCTAATTTTCTTTTGAACCGCACTTTTGTTAAGGCAACAAAAAATTACACGAATTGTCATAAAGAAAGGAAGTCCCTTGAGAATTTAAATCTGTTGTTTACTCCGGTGATTAATTTTATGGGTCATTAAAACACACTCATGAGTGTGAATACGCGGCGCCTTTGGGTAGGTTTTAAATATGGTACTTCTGAAGGCTGGCGGAAGACTTTATTTACCTTTTCCGTAATGCAGAGGGAGTGGGCTCGCACAGTTACTTGAAGAGAGCGTTTAAGTTGTTGGGAACTGTCACATGAACATATTTGCTGATGACTCTGCATCCAAATCATTAATATGATAAAACCTTTAGCACGTCGGCCTTGATTTGTTTATTTACTTTTGAATCCAGATATTTCAATCAATCGACCGGATTTTCTCCCTCAGTTAATGCATACAATTCATGATTATAAGCGGTCGAATGTTGGGAGGGAGATGGCTGCAGAATGTGATTCATAAAAGTACATTTACAAGAGCCCCTTTCAAGTACATTTTTTCCTTGCGTTACTACTAATTTACTGTCACTAGTACTAAAGGTCACTTGTAAACGAGCCAAGTAGGTTCGGCCAAGAATATAGTGCCATGCTTACTGACGAACCATGGTATGCTAGATAGATAGACAGATAGACAGATAGACAGATAGGCAGACAGACAGACAGACAGACAAACAGACAGATAGATAGACGGGCCCGTAGCCATGGGGGCATTTCGGGGCAATGCCCCCAAAAATATTTCTGCACCAGATGAAAATTGAAACTGCATAATAATTAATGTGGTAGAATCTTTTATGCCCCCAATCACAACACTTCCCCTCCCCCTATCACAACACTTGCCCCCTAAAAATGTGAAGCTGGCTACGGGCCTGTAGATAGATACGCAGGTCAGTTTGCGTTGACCTGACATGTAAGCACACTTAAAAGTGTGCGTTTTAGTACGCACATACGTTCACCTGTAAGTACGCATTTATGTGCAATATTTTATGTGAATGTGTGGTTAGGCCTACTACACGTTGCCCAAATTGGTGAGCGTAAAGCGCGGTAAACAGCTCATCCGTGGAGCCATCAATGAATGGCAAACTTTCCCCGTACTCATTAATTTAAGCACAAACATAACGCCTGTAGGCTACATACTGAGGCAAGAAATGTATTGCCCTCCAACACATTACTGGGCTGTAAAATCCCCTGTACTGTGATCACTCACATGAACAGATCGTATAAGAACATGTACTGAGCGTATTTTTCAGCTCGTTTAGTCTTCTGGGCCTAGATTTTATGCCCTCCCTTTTTGCTCCTGGTAATATTTGTGGGTGAGTCTTTTCTTCCCCTTCTAGTCATGCCACCACCCCATAAAACGAGCACCTGAAATAACCCGCTAGTTGCACAGGTTTAGGCTAACTTTGAATAACTCAAAGACACTCCCGCTCAGCGTTTCCTTCTTAATGTGCATGGCATTTCCACCGTTATTCGATGTTTTTGTCTGGCAAGCAGAATTGAAACTATCACATTATATTTTACGGTCTTTCATGCTGGCTTACTGGGTCATTTGATCGTACCAGTACATTTGCTGCTTCGGATTGAAAGAAATGGCAAAGCTTGAACTTCGTGACGTTCGGGAACACTTTCAGTTGGGGTTGAGTACTTTTCCCCGTAAATTTAAGCACGTATTCAAGAGCAATATTATGCATTTTTCGGAAAACGTCGAATTTTCTACCCGAATGGGATTGCAGCCCCCCTCCCCCATCTCGTAGGCTTATGTTAAACCTGCACATCACACTCATGATATTACAAATTTCATGTTTGGTAGCTGTATAAATATAGTGATGTGACCGGACACTTCACGAGCAATTGTGACAATTGTAGGAAAGTTGGAAGTATGAACATCAGGGTAAAACAGACAGACATTCTTCTCTCCATCCTACCCGTAGGTGATAAGAATCACCTCCCTGATCATACCCTCTGCATAATGACCTTCGCAGCAGGTGTCGAAATACACCTCCCACTAATGTAGCGGTATACATATTCTATAATTACCCTAGTGCAGCCAATAGATGCAGGAGTAATGCAAGTTCGCCGAGCGGGCAAAATGAATTACAAACCGAGCGGGCAAATGAATTATCGTACTAGTTTATTACATCTACATATTTTGATACATTCATACAGGGTGTGAGGAAGTCCACGCGATCTGCCTTAAGGCTACCACGCACTACCCCGACCCGACTGCAACGCGACAAAACTCCTTACGACTACTCGTCGCAAGTGAGTCTTAACGAGTTTTAAACAGTTGCGTCGTGTCCAATGATGTGCATGCTAACGCGCACAAGTGCGTGTTAGCGCCGAAGGCGCTAGATGCCTGACTTTGCCGTAAAACA
>WURT03034850.1:0-15067 GCA_009936505.3 Holothuria glaberrima
GGCGAGCCTTGCAAGGAAGACCTATACTATGTGAGTTTGGGTGATTAATTCAATTATAGTGCTACATTACAGCTGTCATTCTTGGACCCTTGAGTGTCTTTTAAGTATCCATCCCACTCGCGGCACAATGCAATCTCGAATAAATGAAGGAAAAGTTTGCAATCTGTTGTTACTTAATTTTTTGGTAAAAAGTTCATGCTACACACAGCGACAACTTTTTCATTAATTGTCGCCAAGTCAAATATGTTCAAGTCAAGTCAAGTCGCAAGTCATTCTGTCTTCAAGTCAAGTCGCAAGTGATTTGTCTTCAAGTCAAGTCAAGTCGCAAGTGAAGAAAAAGTGCGACTCGAGTCCAAGTCAGCGACTCGAGTCAACAAGCCTGTAATTAACCATAGAGAGCAGTACTCAGTACTAGCTAGAACAGTTTAGAACCACACGCAGAGAAGGGACGATTTGTGATTCATCAGCGCGTCCGTACAATCTGCCGGAAATCTGTTGATTAACTGTCGGCATTGCATAAATTTATATATATATATATATATATATATATACATACCGAAAATACATATAGATGCTTTCCACCCTGTTCCCCACTATACGACGCAAATCCTCACCAGTGAGATAAGTGTTGATGTTAGTGCGCCACAAGCAATACCTTATAAAGTACCGTAACAATTCAAATTATTCTCAACTAGTTATGGGACAACATGAGACCCTTTCGAGACAGTAAATTTCCTAGTGGCCTCTTGCTTCATCATTTTTATGTAACATATAATGCCAGAATAACTCCGTGCGATATTTTACTTTATAAAATGGATGTTATACTTTCAGTTCAAGTCTTAAGACAAATGAAGTGATATGCGTGATATTTCTCATGGCTTTAACTCCAATAAAATACAGATATTCGATAACTGAAACCGGAATTTTGCTCGTATATATATGTATATATATATATATATATATATCTAATTCTCACCTTAGGGCGATAGAAGTTGTAGAAAAGTCGACCATAGGGCGAAAAAACGGATTTCCCTTAACGTTTTCACACACTTTTTATACAGGAAGATGTAAACGTATGGTAACGTCCTTTTAAACACACAATCTATATGCCGTTACTCCAAAGTCGACGAATTTGCGGACACGTATATTGTAACACGCACGGATGGCAGGCCATTAAAATTTAAAATGACGTTGATTATATCTTGGAGACGTTAGGGCGAAATATATACTTTTGTATTTTATTATTGTTTTCGCCTTAAGGTAGGGAGATATAAAGACTTTTGCCCTAAGGTGGGAATTAGCGTTATATATACATATATATGTATATATGTATAAATATATATATATATATATATATATATATATGTATATATATATACACACACACATATATATATATAGTTGGAGTGCAGTATGGTTGTGCTGCTTGCCTTGCAATGACTGATGATAGGAGAGCGTGCCTTTTAGAACTTTAAGTTTCACTACCACAAATCGTTTGGGTAGGTGTGGGGTATCAGAGGAGTAAAGGGGCTGGAACGATAAGTGGAGCCGTAAGTACTCCTCTGATATCTTCCTAAACACATAACCAGAAGCCCATAAACGGGTTTTAAAACGACTTCACTCTTGAAGGGGGGGGGGGGGCTTCCCTCCGTCGAAAACCGCTATTTAGAGAGATCCACTGAAATTTTAGGTAAGAAGTCTGTCAGAAGTAAAACTTTATTGTTTAAGCCATAACTTGAAGTTCCTTCTCTCAGCAGTAGTCCTTAATTTGTTGAAAACACCCTAGCTTTTGTTCATTGAACCGTTTATAGATTACTTTTGGTAAATCATATTTAGTGATTTGGTAGCACCAGGACTTCTTAACTTTAAAGTGCGCTTATATTACTTTTATCTCTACATAAACGAGATAGAAAGAAAATATTTCAAGTAACGTCGATATCCAGTTCAGCTTAGAAAAGACCTGAAACTAATGAGGCCTTATATACCTTTATATCAAGGTTGTGACAATTTTATAGTTGCACACTTGAGGTCACTCCATCCATGTATAAATCCACCCATTCAGTCAGACTGTAATAGTTCTAATCCTAAGTCAAAGCGGGTACCCCGAAAATCGTTCTGAAACAAACCAATAAATTGTGAACTATTCTCTACACAGTCTCGATTGTCAAGAACATGTTTTATCTTAAGTAATATGTTGAACAGAGCAAGAAAAAATATTAAAAAATTAAATAACAGCTTCTTCGCAGGTATATAGGTGGATAGTACTGTGTTGGACGGCCTCATGCAGTAGACTGATAAGTTCATTGAAAGCTTATAGAAAGCATGGAACAAGAAGATGCCGTAGGTTTTACATTACAAAAGCTAAAACGCCATATATATATATATATGTGTGTTATATTTATACATACATAAATATATATATAAATGTGTGTGTTATATGTATATACATATATACATAGGATTATATATTGTGTGCTTGTTTTTCTTACTAATTGTTCTGAAGAAATGTTAGCTTTCCATTCAAAAGAAAATAAGAGAGAAGAAACTCTCAAGTTTAAATATGTGTTCATAACTGAGGGAAATATGTCAGTATCTGGTTCCTATTTCACCGACGGCACACTTTTAAAATCTCTTAAGCTGGAAGTATGGTAAGTTTGTGTGTATTGCTTTGTGAGCATATGATAATGAAAATTTATTACGTGGAATTACTTCAGAATTACTACAAACCGATTAACAAAACTAGTTATATTTAACACTGATATACATTTTATTTGTTTACAGGCGACCCATTCAAACTATGACAGTTCTTCAACATACTACGTTGGTTTGACAAATGCTGCCATTGCGAGTAATAAGGAAAATGTGATCGATTGTTCTGCCTATACTCCCTTAATTCAAGCGTAAGAAACATTTTATTATGACATTTAGAACCATTAAAATTAGTAATAATGAATTGACTGAGTTTTCTGTGACAAATGTTTTGGTTCTATTCGTTTGTTCTTTGAAGGATCGCCAACATACATCAATAAGGTAGGAAAAACAACAGATATGCGGATGTTTTATACTTTCATGGCATACGTGTTGCTACCGGTGTTTATGTCTGAGTGGAATAGTTCACATTTTGATTTCAGAGGTTGGTGTTAGTGAGTGGGCCAAGTGACACTGGATTTTAGTACAGTTTGTGCACAAATTTTTTTCAGGTAAGAACATTGGCGTAGCCACGGGGTGGGGTGGAGGGGTGGGAACCAGACCATCATGAAAGCTTGTCGCCCTCTCACTCGCCCCACTGGGATTTTGAGTTTCAAAAAATGAATGGCGGTGGGCTGAACTTGTGAAAAGCCTGACTTGAATTAGCGTACAGGCCGAAAAGATATATACAGCAGTCGCACCGTACTATAAACGCGTATTAACGATCGTCGAATATAACTCCCTGCCCATGCTATTGTTCTGCAAGGATACAACACAGCCACCCACTGCACTTTTGACATGTACAGGTCAGTAGGGTATATCATGCTAATCGGCCGTGCTATTATACTATCTTGGTATCTATATGCAACAAAACTATTTAATCCCCCCAATCCAAAATTCAAGGTTAGCTCTGGACTTCCAATTCATTTTCGCCTGGCTAAATTTATTTTTCAGTCCAGCTAGTAACTTGCTCTGCCTTTATTGAGGCACATCAGTGTATGACATGAACGAAAGCCCAGTTAATCCTTCTTTACTTTCCACACGCAATTTGCAGATTTGGTGGCACCGGCACTGTGGGGGGGGGGGATTCGATTTCAGCAAATTTTCCCAAAAATTATCAAATGAGCCACAAAGGCGTTTAAGCTTTAGATTTCTGTAGGGAAGGAGGGGGGGGGGGAGGGTTGGGTAAGGTGTGTTTCTGACTGAATGAACCTATTTTAATCTGTTTTAATTAAACACTTATCACAAGTCGTTCTCAAACTACCAAGATTCTCGCAGATCCTTTTCAAAGTATCAAAATGTTCGCGCCTCACCTCCACGCATAGCTGAGTTAACTGTCAATAACGTCTCAAACATATTCATATCATTCAATGATGAGGGCTCTACCATGCGCGGTGATCCGAGGATAGAGTGGACATGTCCCCCAATTTTTGAGAAATTTCTCATTGGCTTTGATTTTTCACACAGTATATTATTTAAAAATGGGGTCATGTCCATCCCCAATATTGAGAACAAATCCCCACCCATGGGTACTACCATTAGTCGGATTGTTTTTCTGCAGGTAAGTCATTGTGGGGGAGCAGAGCATTGCAGGAATGCAAAGTTGTGGAATTCAGAGAAAGACATGTTTCATGAAAATTGAAAGCTTATACGAATTACTTGAAACAGACAAGCCCTCTAATTAGCGGATGTATTTGTTAGAAATTTTAAGTGGTTCAGTACAAACTCTGCCCACAACTGTTGTTATGGAAATGATTTTCAATGTAAAATTTCTCCCCTCTTCGCCCGTATTTGTCACATTCCGCACTCCATATATTACAACCCTTATTGGGTTAATAATGCCATATTGTGATCAAAGCACTTTTACGACAAAAGTACATCTTCGACCTCTGCAGGGACCTCGCCTCAGAAAAGAATCTCAGAGCAATGATAGCAGGAGTAGCATACACCGTAATATTTGTAGCGTGTATTTTTTGTTACATTTTTTTTATAACGAGAGCCAGGCAGCAGCCAAAATCACATAAAATAATGAAAACTTCAAAGCATGTAATTAATTGAAAGATTTGATAAAGATTCTTACATTTTGAATCTAAGGTACCTTACCTCAACAAAACTTTTCCAGGGGAAGGAGTTACCCTACCACTAAGACAATTCACACATTTCCTTTAAAGTCAATCAAAAGTAAAAATTCACCAAATTGCGAAAGTTTTCCAATTAATGATCAGTTTTAAAATTTGTCAAAGATAGCAGCGTTTTGCGTCGAAGGTATCTTGAATGAGCAACAATTTCTCCTGGTTTCCCTCCCCTTAGACCCCCAGGACATCACCTACACAAGGTGACAGTAAAAAGTTCACTCCGGTTCCCACTAGCCCCATGCAAATGTGCACAATTTTACACCGGTTTTCTGGGTGTATCTGGGGAGGGCATAAAGCATCATCTTCTAAAGTGCCCCATCACCAACCTCTGCGCGGTGCCACTGTGCAGATATGCCGAAAAATGTCAATGCAGGCGTCAAACTCACAAAAAGATATGTCATGATATTTCAAAGTAACTTACCAGATTTTTTTCACTTTCAATAAACTGTTTTATGACCATATGAAGACATGAGATATCAAAATAAAAGATGTTTAGGAAACTTTAGAGCAACTTGCAATCCCTGGGAAATATTATTTTCGGCGATCTAGGAGGCCCTTTTATCTACGCTGCGTGCCAACCAATGGTAGCGCTCCGCTTAGATAGTAACAAGGCGCCCTCAGCACCCCCACTAAAAAGATCATGGCTACGCCACCAGGTGAGAAGCAAGATCTTATTTCAAACTAAAGATTGACCAGCCTTCTACATTGACAACGTATTATGTGAATAATAATATGGTTCTGAAAAAGATAATATGAAATGTTATTTTAAAAATTCGAGCGTACATAATGGTAGAAAGTTTTAGGTTTATTGATAAAAATGTTGCATAGTGATGTAAATTCAGGGTCGACATGCTGATTACCACTAAATAATATTGGAGTATTAAGAACACGTTGTGACTAAAATGGTCATTAACACTTGCTGTTTTGTGAAAAAAGATCATTAAATTACAGCCTACCGACCACTATTTTATCCCTCAACAGCATGCTATCCTCAGATACTTGCATGTCAGCTCAGTGTAATTGTTGGGCCTTAGACTCTCAAAATGGCAACTTAGATCAAAAGAGTTGCTTAACAGACCAGCATCTATACATCTGTGGGCTAACGAACCCTGAAGGTAAGTTTGCCACAGAACTGCAAAGTTTTATTAATCTTACTGTCCTGACTTGCCATAAAAACAAATAGAAAACATGACCACGTGAAGCTGTAACTTATTCATCATATGCCAAGGTCGAGTGGATAAAGCTGTTGGGATGTAAGGAGTTCAAACCCGTCCGTTCAAACCTACAGATAAATTTTGTACATAAATTCAGTTTGGGGTTTTAATATGGAATTACATTCTTAACGAAAAAAAAATTAAAAGTGAGTTACGGTAAAAGTGTTGAACTGTAATACCATCGATGTGACGATGTAATTTAAAGAACCTTTTTTAAACTGAACCTGATCACGTGACGCATTTTAGGAGTTGACAAAAAGGAGTTAAGAGAGTATCCCTATAGAGTAGAACAAAGAAGGAAACTTAAACAGCCCTTCAAATCACATGAAATAAAAATGACTGTATTGTTAAGATGTTTCAAATTTTTATGATACCTCGTTATACCTGTGCCGAATTAAGAAGTATATCAATGTTAAAGAAACTACATGAAATGGGAGCAGGCATTTGTGCCCCATTTCCACCGTGTGACACATGGGAGAACATAAGACGTTACATTGATCTATGTTTTCTGTTGTCTATTTACTTTGCAATATTTTGTCCTAGATTATGTTGATGTCATATGTCCGAACGATTGGAAGAGGGTTAAGGACAGGTGTTACCGATATTATACTGGCCGAACTGATGTTACAACTTTTACCGAAGCTGAAGATGTATGTGCAAAAGACTGCGGGAGCTTAGCAAGAGCTAACTTTTATGATTGTAACTATGTGAGTCTATATCTGACCTTTTTAAGCAGTTTACACGTCATGTCCCATGAGAAATAATTACTAGTTTGCTTTACATCACTAATGCATGACATTGATCGTCTCATTAGCAAACCGATCCAAGATAGAGCAAGTAAACATATAGCAAGATCTGGATATGTGAAAAGATGGGCCATCGCCCCTTTTCATAGCGACTTTCAGAGCAAATGGCACCACAATCACCGTACACTCTGGCACACAATTTCCGGTGGTTTCAACGTTGTAGATGTTAAAAATGTCGTGATCTAGTAAGATATAATACTTGCGTAGGTGAAAGAGGCAGGAAGAGACGGGCTGTGTCCTTCAAAAATTTGCCATGTCAGAGTAAAATAGTCTATTAACACTAAAATTTCGGGGAAACGTACTGAAGCCTCCCCATTGAAAGTAGCCTGGTTAGTTAAGGAGTACTAAAGTATTAAACTTGAATTGTGATGCCAAGACAAGGAAGCAAACAGTTACAAAAATATGCCCTTTTGTTAACCATTATAACTAAATTTATTGAAAATTTAGATTGCTTACACCAAGTTGTAATGTCGTCCCATCAACAATGAAAATTTTTCTTTTAAACACAATCCACCAGCTTTTCGAAGAACGAAAAATGTACTTAAAAGGTAGCAGTTTTGGCCTAGATATTATAATAGTAACTTTTTATGTCAACCGTGTAGAAGATGTTTTCACTTTCGTTTCGTGAATTTGAAAACCGTTTTAATTTTATTCCCAAGCTTAGAAGAAAGACTGACAAAGACTAACAAAGAAGGGTTACACATTTTGTGGGGTCTATGACAACTGCTAAGAAGGCAAAGGATACTGCCGATTGATGAACGGTCCGTGCAGTCTGATAAAATATTTAGTGTGGGCAGTTTCATTCCGCTTTAGATTTTGAATAAAATAAAAGTCTTTAAACTATGGCTTTCTGAACACGACCGCTTTAAAAGATAGCTATTATAACTGAGCTAAATTGACAATTGTCGCTAAAAACGATTTTGTTCATGAAAAACAAAATTTAATAATACAGTTGACTTTTACAGAACCGATGTACCACGACTTTGACGCATAGAGGCCAATATTCATTCCAAATGTTCAGAGTTTGAGGTATTGCCATATTTCTTTTTAACAGGCTGGCATCTTGGGAGCACGATCTATGGACGGTATATCATATTTGGTGGGCTTGATGGGCTCAGGTGGAACAGAGGAATGGCGAGACAATAGCATGCCGGATACAAATCTAATGTAAGGAACTTTCCTAGTTTACGTATGCATGATAAAATGTATTCAGTACGGAAATGATCTATTCACTTGAATCCTTTTTCTGCCCCAAAATTTGCTTTATACTATCTAAATAAATTTTCAGCACTCTTTTAAAGTCAATATTAAAACGTAAAGTCAAATGCCCCACAAGTAGAGCGACTTCTACCCAGCAGGTGACACAAAATAGGATATTGAAATACAGTACACAACGTGGCCGCATTATAATGTGGTGATGTGTATTGGCAATGGATGTTAAACATTGAACACAACTGACTAAGGTCTCAGCGAAATGAAATGAACAAGAATAAGACTTTAAATCGTTGTGCTTAATCAGCTGGCTTGTCCTCTTGCAGTTAATGCTACAGTTTGGTCCCCTAAAAACAGCGAATATGCAAAATATCCCTAACAAAAATATTTGAAGTTTTAAACAAATCACTTTACTGGATACGTTGCTTTAAAGGTGAAAAGTATATTCTGGGAACGACAAATGCATATTAAAAGTAGAAACTTACGTAGTTATATTTGCATTCTGGTGCCATTAATCTTAGAAAAAATTCGCACACCTTTCTCTTACGTTAGGAGGACTAGTCAGAAAATGACAAATATATGAGCATATACCCTTAAACGACATTGAAATACTGCTGTGCAACGAATATGATATCATTATAGTCCTGGAGTCAAAATGGAATAGACACAGTAGCCCCTTGCAGAGGTGCGTTGCATAACTACACCCTCGAAAAGGGCTAGGGACTGAAAGGGAATTGTGGAAGGTGTCATTCTGCGAAACAGCCTCCAAATTTTAATTTCTGTCCTAAATGTTCAAAATGATGAATGAAGCCACAGAAATATAAAGTGCATCTTTGCAATGACCCTTTAGAAAGTAACATTTTTTCCTCAAAAGAGTAATTATGTAGCACCAGTTACATAACCTGAAATAATCACAAATAAAGGACGGCTCCTCCCTTATACACGAACTCTAACAAAATTATAGAACAAGTTTGGTTGTTTCAGAACACTGTTATTTCAAATACTATCTTCATGGTAGTTCAGTGACATAATGAGAATATATAAACAACTGAATGGATATTTTTTTAATCACTGTGCTTATTTTTGTTTAAGTTTGAATCTTAACACAATAATTAGAACTTTTTAATAAATGTTCTGAATTCTCCCATTGTAAGATAACACTTTAAGTTTATCTGGAATATGCCATAGTTGTGTTCTCTGAAAAATGTAGATACTTTACACCTGTAAGATAATTAAAAGGAGATAAGAATATTTGGCCGAAAAACGAGATGTGGCGACTTCTTATGCACTTCAGATTACAAAGAATTTGGTAACCTTTGTTTTTTATGCTAAGTTTGAAATGCAGAGAATACGTGTTCTGAGTGACTTTGTCAGTCAGTAGGGTAGTTGATTTGGTGTCCCACTAAACATTGTGATATAATTCATCTCGAAATAGTTCGTAAAATCATTAAAGTAGAATGAGATGGTCTCATTCCACAGCTTTATTGATACTTTACATAGAGTCAACAAAATATTCCAGTAAGATGTCTTTGCATTACATCAGAAGAATTATTTTGTTTCCCTTACCGAGACGTGCTACATTAACAAAATTATGTGATGAATTTTACTGCTTAAAATGATCAGGTTGAGACCCAACAGTCCTAATTCAATTCCAAGATATATCTTTTGAAAGTATTTGCACATAAAAAGTTAGAATTTATAAAGCTTCATTAATTCTATAACTGCTAGGTGACACAGCACTATAAAAAAGTATATTATTTATGTAAATTTTAACCGGCACGCTATTGCAGTTAGATATTAGGTCATTTTGCTTGAAATTTCAGTGAAAAGTTTAAGAGTATTCTGATGAATATAAATTTGCTCTGTATGTATATCATCACTATTAAAATACCCAGTTTGCCAAATTGAAACAGTTATGCAAAAGAATTCCGCTTCAAATTTGAACCGAATCTGTTCAAATGGGTACTGAACCAAAATTTGGTCAAATATTGGACTGTATTTGGCTCATTTTAAACAGAAAATGGTTACTTTGGAATTTTAATCGGACGTTTTCAGAGAGTAGCCTAATTTTTCTATAAACATTGTTTTGTTTACTAGAGAAGATTATCCGGTAAACCATCTACAATGTTGTACATCTTTCTAAAAGAATAGTCCAGGACCAAACTTATGTTTGATATATTGAAGAGGAACGTATTCTCAGCATTCTGTGAAATTTTCATTCCTTTCCCACAGTTCCTTTTCAGTTCTCGAGGTTTGAGCAATTGAAGTTGACACATTTTTTACAAAAAGTAACTTGAAATAAGCAAGTGTGATGGCATGGATTCACATTGACGACCAATGTTTTGTTTTTCTTTATAAATTTTTATCCATTGATACCATAAATGCAATGGAACGTTGAAAAATTTTTATGCCTTGGGGCATCACTAATCAATTCACGGTGAAAAAAATAGGATGAAACATAGAATATGTTTTGTTTATATCAAACATGAATTTGATCCTGTACTATTCTTTTCAATGGAAAATATCTGTGTTTTATAAATAATCAGAGTTTAGAGTCCCGTTGACAAGTAACAAACCGATCCTTTTTTGAATAATAACTATTTCTTTTAAGTGTTGAATTATTTAGTTTGTGAAGAACTTTTTTTGCATGGTTTGCACGTTTTCTCTACCCATTCATGAATATATAAGCAAACAGATGTTTTTTTTATCTCACTGATTTGGAGAAGACCACACACTGAATGGAAACAATAAGTGGCCTTAACTAATATCCGAGCAGTACGTCGCGTGAATGAAGGTATTTTACTTAACTTGCTACACATAATTTAACTAATATTAACAAAACTTCAAACATTTTGAAATATATTGCAGATATATAACAGGAGCTGGAATGGGTGACTGTTTTGTTTTGAAAGACGATGGCAGTACAGGTGCAATGGAACGCGTTTCATGTACGGATACGGCAGCAACACAAAACTTCATTTGTGAAAGAGGTATCTATCACTCTTGTCATAGTAAATATCCCCAAGCAGCCAATATGCTACACTCTCGACGGTAGGGAAATTGTAGTGACATACGTTTGTCACCTTTACTAACCTTTTTATTTTGATAATGTACCAAACGAGCACTAACTGTGTTCCTCCATACCACTATAAAAATGTAAAAACAACTAATTTTTACAACAGAATTCTTAAAAGGATCTTTCAAAGAGTTTACCTAAGAAACGTTTTTGATATATTCCCGAGTCATTGCGATCCTATGTCTTTGGTACGGCTTCAAGCGGTTGAAAAAAATCTAATTTGATCTTGTGGAAACTAATTTTTAGGTTTCTGATTTTTATGGTACTGATCCTTAACTGTCCCTTCATGGTTACAGATGTAACTTATAACAGTCGATCAGCATAAGTTAAAAATGTAATTCTTCCACATGCTTTTATCGTCCCGTATTATTCATGGCATAACAAAATCAATAAAAGCTATAAATCTGAGCTTATTCAACCCTTGCAGACTTGACATTTTTATAGAAAATTACAAAAAAATGTACACTACAATTGTGTATTTAATGCAGTTATGACAGTTCACTCCAGAATAAATGGAAAAGTTTGTAGAATTATTTAAGGTTCACGTTTAGAATTCTCCACAATTTTTGTGAAGAAGATTAAACTTAAATTTTCTTTTTCTTCTTAGAAAGTTTAATTCCAACCACGCCTGGTATAGAAACAACACAAGTTCAAGTAACGACAAAAGAGGAGGCAACGACTCAATTGGAGGATACCACTATTATTATAGATACGACCCCAGGGCAGGACCCAACGACCGTTGATGATGAAGTTTCAACAGTTGCACCTGAAGTAACAACAGGGGCAGGCGATGAAACTACAACATCAGTCTACAATAGAGTTACCACTGACCCAGGTTTGTCTATACCAAATTTCAGACAAGTATAAAGATTACAACACAGTTCCGACAAACAACCGAACGTTGATATTTTTAAAGTTGATAAGTTCTTAAAAGCTCAAGTGTAATGAACCATTCAGAAACTTTATTTTAACTAACCTTGGTGTATGGTAATTGAAAAGGGGTTTTTTTCGATGACGGTTCATGTAAAAGTGACAAAACCAAGTTCAGCCAACTTGATGTCAAACTGATTGGACGGAACAGACGCCAATACCCTGTGTACACTAAGTCAGGTTCAAAGTTCTGTGCTTAGTCTCTCTTTGAAGAATGTGCTTATCTTGATGATAAAGAAAATCGGGACATCGTCAATGGAAATCACAGGGTTTGCAGCTGTATTTTCGACTCCCTACAGACGTACAAGATAAATATATCTCTGGAAGTCTTAAGAGGAAACAAGTAGACTCCTGATTCCTATTCTAAATTGCTAACTTCATTATACCGGCGATCGACCTTTAAAAGATAATAGGCTAAAATATGTTTTCTACGTGATCGTTACAACATATTATAATTGACTCATGTAACCTACTCGTACGCATTTGTTCAATCTTTTCTTAACAGTTTACCGGTTAGAACCTGAGCCGTAAAACCTCATCTAACTAACTAAACAGTTTTGTCATAGGTATAAGGAAGCAAAGTCATAACCCTTGTTTTACTCAACAATGAAAAATTTAGATACCTTGATTAGAACCCGTTCCACTTACTTTAATATTTTTAACCATTGTCAAGACTATCCTCTTCAAAGTGCAACTACTTTTGTGATTTTGCACTAGCTGTGCAAAAACGACGATGTTGCGTATTGCAGTGTCTATATTTCTTATGTTAATCCTTTGTTAATTATCGGTTATCTCCTTCCCAGCTAGTTTCTAGTTTGGTATTTAATGTAGAACTAATACCAAAGCAAACTCCTTAGGGTAAGCCAACATTACAACTAGCCTCGTAACGAAGGTTAACAAAGGATTACATCATACATACCTTATGTCATAATAGCCCCTGTTTGCCCGTCACAAATTTTGCCGTTGTTGCTCATGTTCATTAATTATATAGTTGCGAGAAAAAAAACAGTAAAATTGTCTTTCAAAATGTCAATATTAGAAAGATTTGATGGAAACTGAAACTGTTTTTTAACTTTTTAATGCTTTTTGCATCAAATAGGAAGGTACAGTACATGTCCTCAACCATAATTCATGTTCTTTGAAAAGAGGGGACAAAGCATTTTATGCTTAGAATGCTGCTTTATGCACACAGAATACTTGTTGATGTCCAAAATGGTGGCACAGGTCACGTGACAAACCTCACTACCGACTTTATTGGTGACAGTAAAGCCCAAGTATCATGACAAGAGTCATATAACAAGCAAACATTATTTGACAACACAGTAGTGTAGATGACAATGGGTTTGGTGTAAATTATGTTTGATTAACAAGCTTAGCAGAAATACCAGATCTGTAAAATTTTTTCAGAGTTCCGTAACTCTGCCCACTCTACAAAAACCAAACATTTTTATCTGTTTTATCAAGTTTCATGAGCTCTGCGTATGGACTTTTTTCTGAATTTAAAAGTAATAAAGGCATTGCATTTAATTAGTAAAGGATGGAATATACAGCAGGTAACCATACTCTAATATAACAGTCTCGTCAGGGATAACATAAACCCTTAGTAGGGTTTTTGTGGAGTTGAGGCAACGTAACAAAGCAAGTAAGTAGGCAAAAGACGAGAAATATCATGACACAACCTGAAATATTTTTCCACAGTTGTAGGTTTTGACATAGACGACCCGTGTATTCCCAACCCATGCGACAACACAGGTACTGGGGAAACAACATGTGTTACTACCAGTGCTAATATTGCTCAGTGTGTGTGTTTCACGGGGTTCGAACTCGAGAGTTCACTTGGACCTTGCTTCGGTAAGTTTAACTTTTGTTTAGAACCATGTAAAGTCAAATAATTTTTGACTTTGCTCGGTGTACTTATTATTAAGTAATACATACATACAAATATTTCATAGGACGAAATACCTTCATGAGGGTATCACAATTATCACCCGAATGTGGTACAGAAACTCAAAGAATTGCATTTTGAACATCCTGTCTAGATTAACAAATATTAGTAACAACTACGTTTTCAATTTTGATGTAACAGTAAGTTAGTTTTACTACATAGTTAATACTACTTAAATGTCCTTTTATATAAATACATTTCACCTCCTTATTCCTTATTTTTGGTGAAGCAAAACATACTTATATCAGTCGTTTGGCCAGAGATCTAGCTAATAAATCTAATCGTGACAGAATGTGGTTTGTGTCTTGGTGATAAACTCAAACGGTTTCCACTTTTTATCGGTGCTATTCATGAAGGAACTAAATTAGGCTTCATAGGAATACACACAGAACACAAAAGTACTGGTCAAGACGCAGTATGCTCTTGTTTCATTGTGCACAAAAAGCAAGTTTGATTTCAGACTACTTTTTACTGCCACCTGTTTACCTACACCAAGGTGGCTGAACATCTACGCAACGCAGAATCAAACAGCTCTTGTAGATGAAAGAACAATGCAATTCCTCAGTTCTAATTTTTTATATGTAAATCAGATATGCCACAACATTATTTGTAGCACCATCGATTAAGTCTCTTCCATCGGTAGAAACGAGTGTATATGCAGTGATCTGGTAATTACTGAACATGGAGAAAATCAAAGAATTCAGCATAATACAAGAAAGTTTTAATATGCAACTTGACTGCTTTTCATATTTTTAAGGAAAAAGAAAGATTACTAAAGTAGGTATATATGATAAAGCAACAAATTATAAATAAGTCGCAGCAAACAGCCTTATTATAGCCTGTTCCGTTCTAGAGATATTGCTATTTATTGCAATGACGTGGTGTCACCATAAGATGACTTGGAGCAAGTCTATAATGTCCTTTCAGAGCCACATTAGGGCAAGTCTGTAATGTATATCTTTGTTTTCTTTGGACCATTTTTTTATTTTAGGAAATGAAATAAAAAAATTTGTGCATCCTTTCTAAAAATTTACAGCCTGAGGAATAAATAGTTTAGACAG
>WURT03034871.1:0-15067 GCA_009936505.3 Holothuria glaberrima
ATAATAATAATAATAATAATAATAATAACAACAACAACAACAACAACAACAACAACAATGAAAAACATACCGTATTGGTAATACATTATATAGTTCTTTCAATTGAGCGTTTGCTGCGATTACTCTAATTCCCTCTTCAAACTTATCAATTACCGAAAATAAATTATCATAATTTGCTCATACAGCTATGAAAATATTTTTAAAAAGTTAAAAATGGTAACTACCTTTATATTTTAAATTTTTTGTAGCTTTATACTAATTCCATAAACTATCTGTTTGAGCTCATACACTTCTGTAAGGCTTGTCGTTCATCACATAAAACATGTACTGTCAATTGCAAAGTTCGACCAGAAGCAACCAGTGATTATTCAAGGAGTTCTTTTGTAGCAGATGGAAGTGTAGGTTTACACTCGTAAGGTCAGACCGGGGAGTCCTTATTCGACCAAATAATTTTCCTAAAACAACTTTGTACAGAACTAGGACTTTTTGTATTATGGTCACATGAAGCTTGATTGCAAGCTTACCTGTCTTCTGGTTACTGATATTCTAAGTTGGCTGCATAGCTAATACCAGAATTTTTACTAAGTGTACCTTCATGATATTGTGTGTAAAAACTAAAAGTTATTGGACATTTTGATGAAGCACCAGGTTGTGATTAAAAGGAGATCTAGCGGTTGAAAATGAGGATTGTATGGCAAAGGTCACACTGTCTGGCTTGTCTTTTGCATGAAATTTCTACAAGACTTGTAAATTCATAGAAGAGGTCTATCATCTGCTACTTGTCAAGTAGGACTAAGAGATCTTAACAAGTGTTACAACATTGACACTTATCAATTGTTTTACTTTGTTTCTTTGGTCTAGTGGTAACGATTTATATGAGAATGGTACATCACTACTGTTTTATCACAAAAACTTTTCTGTCAATCCAAAATATCAACTCTTTGGTTCAGTTTGAGCTACTGCACCATTGGTGCTCTAGTTTTCTTGAGATTACAAGATTTTGAAACTATGAAGACGTTCAATGAATGTGATTTTAACCCTAGTCGAAACAACAACCTTCATTTAAGACTTCCATTTTAGGCAACAATTTATTTCTTGAGATGTTGTAATCAAAAGAGTGGGGTCGCATATGAGAAACTCGTTTACACCGCAAGGTGAGCCCACTTCTTTTCAGCTTACCGAAATTGGCAATGAAATCTCATCATATATCTATAATCTTTGTTTTCTTTTGCACAGAGACGCTCCACAAAAGTTTTGTCTCCCAGACAAAGAGAAAATGTATTTTTAGGTTACCAGCCGACACAGAATCAGACGAAGAGGATGGATCCGGGGAAGAACAAGCAAAACTCACGTTTGAAGAGTTTTTAGAGCTTATCGGATTACGGGGGAAATTCCCTGCCCGACTTAGTTTGAAGGAATACGTGAGAGTTAAAGATCCGAAAATTTTAGATATTAATAGTAACCTGGTTGAGTTGTTTTGGCAGAAATTAAGTTCCTTGGATTACCGTGCAAGATCAAAGATCTTCTTTAAACAACACTACAACTTTCCCTCAGTACACATTAATATTAAAGACTTCTTATTTGCAATACTTCATTGCTCGGACATGTTTCTAAGACAAGATATCCTTGAAAAGATGTCAGCATGTCAACTGGCAGTCCCTTTAATTCTCCAAGGTGTTGATGGTAATAAACCAGAAATGCTATCATGGTCCGTTCGCCGAATTGTAAAAAAGTGGAAGGATCAGTCCTCAGACATTCATGAACGACATATCGTTACAGAGACTTTGTTTACTGTATCGTTTTTAAGAATTGGTGAATTAAAGAATATTTCCAAATCTGCGATAATTAATAATTTTCTAGGGCCTTGCCAAGGTAACCGTACGCATTCGTACTTTGTAACGAGAGACGATGACGCAGGCTGCGCTAAATTTTCGGTTGGAAGTATCGAATGTGTTTGGTATCTGCCAGTTATGTCAAATGAATCCGAACAACTGCATTTTGCAATGTCAGTTTTGAATTTAAGAGGCGACAGTAGTATGTTTACGGCTCAAACAGAATTTTTGTGCAAAGCATCAAATTTGACAATAGCTTTAATTGCTAGGAGAAACAAAGATGCAACAGCGTACGAAGATATTATTGATCAAATCAATTCCATTTCTAAACGATGTATGTTTGTTGTTATCGACGACAACTGTGATATGGCTGTGTCAAGTAAACGCCAAAGAAAAATGAATATGGTGGACAATTGCCTGTTTGTGCGTTCTTATGAAATAGGTAGTCTGTGTGACAGTATTTGTGAGGCGGTAAAGGAGGCTAACAGAAAATGTCCATCAGAAGATATGCTGAGTATAGAACAATTAGAAGGGATATGTGAGCCAAACATTAAGGTAGAAGTGAAATACGAAGTATATCAGAAAGCCAGAGCATTTATATCAAAAATATTCCATCCCGTAGAAACACTAGAAGTGTCGAAATTCAAAGATCAGTCCTTTCCTCTGCTAAAAATATGGAAAGAATGGGATGATGTCGATAGAGAACAACTCAAACCAGATAGTGAGAAAGAAATATCTGTTGAATTTGCACGTGATAAAATAGAAGGTAGAAAAGAGGAAAAGAGGAAGCTGCAATTGGAGTGCGGCTTATCGGAAAAAGTCGTCGCATTTCGAAGTGCAATAGATGACGGCAAGCACAATCTATTGTTTCTCAGATATTTCATGTCTTATTTGCAAGAAAAGCTTTTTCACTTAACATATGAAAACACAAAGGCACACTTGCGAAAAATTGAAGAATTAGAAAAAAGTATCGAGGACTTAGAGGAGCTTGCCAGACAACAAACGACGGCAAATAATGATAACATCAACAATGACAAAAGTCACCAAGAAGAAGTTGATATCAAGAAACAAATTGAAGAACATAAACATCTTTGCAAAATTGAAAGTGAAGATTGTAGAAGAAACACATTAGGCTGGAACCATTTTCTACGTGAACTTGGCCAATATCTTGAGGCACATGTTGTACTGAATGTTCACAAAACTACCCCTGTTGCGTTACTTCCCACGTTAGCTGTAATGCTACTGTTAAATGAGTATTCGTTAGAAATAATGGATGGTGATACTGGCAGCGTGCCATTAACTTGGGTATCTGGAGTTCTCCGTTCCCTAGCAAGTGAGCTGAAGAATCCCCCTATCATAGTCTTGAGTATTGTTGGAGTTCAGAGTAGTGGTAAGTCTACATTATTAAACACGTTGTTTGGAGTGAGATTCCCAGTAAGGGCAGGACGCTGCACTAGGGGGCTATATTTACGCATGCTTACAATAGACGATCAATATGCAGAAAAACTAAGAGCAAAGTACATGTTTATCATAGATTCAGAGGGTATCCGTTCTTTAGATAGAACGGAGAATTTTGACAACGAACTGGTAACGCTGGCGCTCTGCATATCTGATATTACAATTTTTAACATTGAAGGGGAAGTCTTGAGTCCAGACATGGCAGGTGTTTTGGAAATTGCTGCGCATGCATTGATTCGGATGAAAGAAGTAGATCTTCACTCACAGTGTAGGATTATACAACAGAAAGTATCAGACTTAACTGCTAGTGAAAGAAACAAGGTAAACATGGACCACCTAATCGACAATTTGAATAATGCTACCGTTGAGGCAGCCAAAATAGAAGGATTTAGTGACCGTTATGAGAAGTTCTCAGATGTCTTTTTCCTGCGTCGTGACAAAGACCTACAGTTCATTCCTTGCTTATGGACAAAGCCAATGTCACCTCCTAATGAGCTGTATAGTCAAATTGTAATGGGAATAAAAAAAGACATTCTGCGGGACATTGAATTGGGAAAGATATCCCCACAATTTACGGTCTTAACTTTTAGACAAAGGATACAGGACGTATGGGCCGCAGTTAGAGACGAAAAATTCCTCTTTAACTTCCAGGACAGTATTAAAGCAGTTGATTTTCATAATTTGTGTATGGAATTGAACAAGTGGATTACAGAAATGAGACTAGCGTTAATTCAAAAACAAGTAAAATGGCAAAGCAGGTTACTAGAAGAATCAAATGAAAACCTTGATGACGCATTCGAGCTAATTAAGAAAGAGTGCCGAGAGGAACTTGATGCTCTTATGGCAGGTATTCGTTTTAAGTTTGATTCCTTCGTAGCCAACTACGATCGAAAAAATAACTTGGAAAAGCATGTTGATTGGTTTAAGCAGAACTTGGAACAAACTTGCTCAGATATTAAACAGAACACATTATCTGTTCTCCAGAGTGAGAAAATAAAACTGAAACTAAATAATGACATCATTAATAGTGCAGCTGACATACGGTCAAAGATTAAAGAAGACATAAAGCTCCTAGCTGAAGAATTTTACAGGGCAATTGAAAGCAATTCCTTTGGACAAACACAAGACCCTGATCTTCTTTTCTGTTCCAAGTGGAAGGAGTGGGTCAGCAAAGCTCAACGTGATGTATTACTTCCAGTAATGTCGGAAAAAGCAATGGAAGCAGCCTGTGAAGAGCTTCTAATATCTGTTACAAAGAATATGGCAATAAAAACAGAAATCTACATCTTGACAAACGAGGAGGGTGGTGTAAAAAAACACTGTACCCTACATAGGCCATGGAAAACATATTATCCCCATGGAAAAGGGAGCCCATATGTAGAAGACTGGTTCCATAGCAATCAAGATAAGATCAATAGGGTCGTTCAAAACAGCCTCCAGGAAATTCAAGAGAAGGGCTCCCAAAAGAGGTTTGATACAAACTTATTGCAGTACATACTTCAAAGCGCGCTGCAACAATTATCACCACCTTATTTAACTTCAGAGGCCCCTTGCCGTCTAAAGGCTAAAATTCTTCTTCATATATGTGGGAAATTATTCGAAAATGCCCTTAGTAACCAGCGAGCCTTTGAAGCCAAAGTTTCCGTTCAAAACTTAATGGAAAAGGAAAGAGAGTCTTTGCGAACTTATTTTATGGCTTTGATAAAAAGGGGCAACCAAGTTGACCACGGAGTGAAATGTTTAACGAGACATCTTTCTCAGTCTGGCAAAGACGTGACACTACGCTGCATATGTTTCGAACTAATCAAGATTTTTATGATTGAAAAGGAATGGGCATTAAAACCCAACATTAATGTAACAATCCTTCAAGAACTGTGCGAAAAAGAAAATTTTGAAGAATTTTTAAGCTACATATCAAACCATACACAGTACATTCCAAAATGGGCTTATGCAAAATTACTAGAAATATGTTGTAAAACTATTAATACTCAATCACAGCTGAATGTGATATCTCAAAAGGCTATTGATAGCATTAGCTCAGATCTGGTTTCTATTATTGACAACTCCTACAAGAAGGTGAAAGAAATATGTCAACCAGATAGAGATGACAACAGCTTATACACAGAATGGGTCAAATGTTTCATTGGTGAACTTGTCAGAAGAGAAATTGTGACAGGGCATTATGAATTGGCTGTTGAACTGCGATCTTTCCATATCTCTAATTTGGAAAACTTCCTTCGGGAACTTAAAGAGAAAGTTAAATCGAGTTGGAAAGATAACTTGCATAGAGAACTTCAGATACCCGTTGATCCCAATCCACAATTAATTACAATATTTGTGGAAAACATGCTGCCACTCAACATTGGCCGTGATGCTCTGTTACTTACATGTTTGGCACAATGCCCTTTCTGTAAAGCTGCTTGTGATAATCCTTTACCACTTGGCTCGTTACACAAGCATACATCATCAACACATTTACCGCGCGGGTTGATAGGTGCAAAAAAACCAGTTTCGTTGGAACTAATAATTGATGACTGTACAGCGTGTGTATCGTCATCAACTGCGTCGTACATCGTTCCTGGCACCAATATAAAGCGTTTGTTTAAGGATTATAAGAAAGATTTTCCAGAATGGTCAATACCTCCACAAGGTGATGTTCGAAACTACTCTAAATATTGGAAGTGGGTAATGGCAAGATTTAACAGGTCACTAGCAGCCAAATATAAATGTGACCCGGCACAAATCCCTCCTCGATGGAGGAACATATCAAAACAAGACCCCTTTAGCAGTTTGCCACCGATATGGAGTGACAGGTTGCAAATAGATCAATTTGTTGACTTTATGAAACAGCTTCTACCCAATTTTTAGGATTTCTAGCACCTTCTCTGGTAAACGTTTAAAGGCTCTCAAACTGTGTCGAAAAATGTTGTTAAGTTTTGCTGTGATCAAAATGTGTCATCACATTGCGTATCGCACATCAATAGCAAAGCATCTTCAATTTCTTCCCGTGATCCAGTAGAGGTCAGTCATTTCTTGCTGGTTCTTAGTGACACATTTTGTACATTTATGGTCACTTCCCGGACTCACAAGAAGAAAGCATGTACTTTTCAATAAACTTTTCTAAAATATGCAGAAACCTGTTGGACAACATATACGCAAAGGCCCCAGAAGCAAACTAACTCTGTTACAACATAATCGTGTGTCTGTGTAACATGTTTGGGAATACCAACTCCCATGAACTAACGAGTGACAATTGCTCAAATCAAGACAAAAAAGGTACTGATCGTCGTATTGGCTTTAGCCTGTTTCTCTTCTGCAGAATATTTTTCTGAACGTTAATAGCTTTTTCTTTTTTTTACAAACGGTCGAAGTCATGAAAAGCAGGAATATAAAAACCTTGGTCTGCAATTAGAAATCATGGTCTTTAAAATGTGAGTAATTCCCTACCGGAAAGCTTGTCTACATATTCCATTTTGGATGTACCTCTTGGTGCCATTTTTGTACTATTCAAATACCAATCATTTTGTTTTAATTTTGGTTTGCTAAAGCCTTTGCACTGTGTTCCAAAATGAAACCACTTTTTGTTTTATTTTTTTATATTTTTAAACAGTACACTAGACCACAAATGCATTTACAACGTGCTAAGCAAACACTGAAAACAAAAACTGATAATTTGGCCAAATTTGTGTACATTGTTATTTTAGGGGGAACAAAAGTATGCAAGGAAATCTGTAGCACACTATTGCGCTTTCGACTTCCTTACTAAAGTGAATAACATTTTAGCATTTTACGTTTCAGGTATCGAAAAAAACTGTGACGAATGGGAATTAAATCAATTTTCTTTTTTCACCTCAAAAGTTTGTTTTCTTATGAAAGTGGACTTACATATAAAGCATTCCACAAAAATAGTAATTACAAGTCTTAAACTTTTTTTAGTTTTAATTGATATGCATTGACATAAACTTTGCTTATTCTTAATTTCATTCTTTCTTGTATAGTGACATGTAACATCTTCAAATGAATAACTGCAACTCGAACCGATCATTTTATAGTAACAGACACTTAAAAGTCACTTATCAGGATACTAATTAAGAATCCTCGTAAATTTTATTGTCTGTGGTAATTTAAAGCATCTTGTTAAGGTTTCAATGCAACTTCATTCGGTGGTGATTAATGACCAGTGTAACTATCACAACTGGAGCATATTTATGTACGGTAAATGGATGTTACAGTTTAAATACGGAATGTACGTAAGTCGAATATATTTTTTTAATTGTGAAAATGTCTTAAGTATATTACGTGATCAGATAGCTTCGTTAAAACATCGTGTAATTGTCTAATCATATTTTATTGAAGAACTCCTTATGCACTTGCAATCAATTTTTGTCTTGACTTATAAAAGAAATGAGTGTAATGTACCGCTCATACTTATTTAATCTGGGTGTTCTCGTTAATTATACTTACTTTGTATTCAACAATTTCCAGTTTATGTTTGCTACTCAGGATCGTCCTTTGTTTAATAACTTTTTTCCCTGCGAGATGCCTGTAGTTTTGTTCTTCATGGCGTTTTGCACATGCTACTTCCTGGAAATTTAGAAAAGCTATATAACTGGAGCATTTAAATAACCGTGAAAAAAACATTTCAAAATGCAATGTGGAATTTAACTTTATAATTAACAGTTATACATAAATCACTAAGCAGGTAATGGGAAAGAAGTAAATGCATATTTGTAATCATTATTGAAACCAAAACGTACCATCTTTTCACTAACATCGAAGTTATTTCTAATACACTAAAACAAAACAATACACCCGAAATCAGAGTCCCTGCTCGTCCAGATATGTGATTCTAACTTTAATCATTGTACTTATCTTTGCAACCTTTCAGGAACACGTACCTGTTAGTCGTTGAGCAAAGTCGTTCATAATTATGTATAAAGGAGGCGTTCATTACAAAGAAAACTTGTACTGCAACCCAAAAGTCGGCTCATACTTTTAATTTTATTTTTAAATATGCCTTACAGTGGTTTATATTCTGGGCGTTAGAAATGCCGTCAGAGGGAGTGAACAAGTAATTCCATGGAACAATGATTTTTTTGAAAACAAAATAATCATTTCTTTACCCCAGTTTTTACCTTTTAAAGGGGGTTCAGTACGACTTCAAATCTTTTGATTTGCATACATGTTTCTCTATTATAGGATCAATCCGAAACCATTTAAATTTTCATAGACAAAGGCTATACCTACCGATTTTGCTTACTCATGGCAAAACTAAGATAATAAAGGAACTGAATCATCTCTTATTGCATTTATAGTCGTTAATAAGAGAAAACGGCTTTTGCACTTATCGGCTTAGGAGATCACTTGAAAGCATTGGCTTTTCAAACCTTTGCCTTGGGATTACCTTCGTATCAAAAGATGAAAATGTAAGGAGTTGTGGAATTCTTCTCCCTAAGGCGGTATCAAAACTTAAAGCAATCTAATTGCGGAAAAGGAATCTTTGATGACTCGGATTATCATTTTGTATATATTCGATGCTTACTCAACTGAACCATCCTGTATATCAAATGTGCGTACAAATAAATTTCATTGTCATTATGATTATTTTTCTTTTCTCTTGACACGTGGATTGCATTAAGGCATGATTTTCAAGGTTTCTTTTGTTTTGAAATACAGCATGTTTTTCGAGTATTTGAAAATTTCAAAGCCAGGAGGAACTTTCATTGAAAGTTTTTTCTTAGGCCATTGACACAAGATTTACTGACCTTTTGAGCTTTCAACAAATTCATCGAGATGCCATTTAGATTTCAGTCTATAGACTAATGTAAAGCATGACTTCCTGTAAGAAATTTCGAATAAGTGAGGGTTATACTTTGCCATTTAAAATTGAGTGCCAATGTAAAATTTTGCTTCACGGTGATACTGCTACGACTTATTATTCAAGCTTAAAACATCTTCGTTATCATTTTAAGCAGTTTTGTTGGTAACCGTTTTAAATGTGGGTTTTCTTTTGTAGTTTGGTTCTACAGACACCTTCATTTTTGTGAAAATTTTTACCTGAGTTCTGGAGACGAGCAGACCTTTAAGTAATCTACCGTTATGTTTTCTTTGGCATGGCTACTACAATTAATTCCACGGTTAAGTGTAAAGTTAGCAGAAATTTCGATATTCTTACTCTTATGCTGCAGATCACGGTACTTTGCCTTTCAGCTAAAGTTGCAAATTATCTTTAGTTGTTGTAATCTTCAAATATTCTATAACTGTAAAGTATCACGGCCTAGAAACAATTGCTAATAAGCTCTAATCGAAATGGCGGCAGTTACTCCTCACCAATGGCCGTAATTTACGAGCTTAGAACAATAGTGCAATACCGTGAATGTTTGGGATGAATTTTGCTCTCTTTTTGTTAGCTAATGCATCGGTCTTGAAAGTCAAGCAAGCTTCTTTCCAGATCTTATGCTGATTTCTTTCTCCCATGCACAAATACTATTGATAATACAAGTTTGCAGTTTGACACATAATCGTCTCTTGATGCAAGCCTGAGATTGGACTCAAATTCTTGCTGGAATAATTCCGTACGTTACTGTTTTAATAATGGTCATCAGCCTTGAACTTTAAACCGTGGGGCTTGCGCGCAAAGAGCACAAAGATTGTGCATTAGAATTGTTTTACGGCGAGGTTACGTAAGTTTAACGAATACGTTTGGGATTATAGTGAAGAACAAACGAAATTGAAGGTAAGAACATGCGAAGCGCGCGAAACCATTGACAGTTTGGAAAAAATGTACGAAATTTTATAGTTTGAAAACGATTTGTGATAGAACATGATTGAAATGGACCCATTACTTACTCCAAATTGTACACAATATTAAAAAAGTTTCTGCTAATTACTGATATTTTTGGTAAAAGAATTTCCACATAATTTCTGTAAAACCAAAGTACTAAAGTGTTTTTTTTTTGGCAAAATATAAAGATTCCTGATGTTTAAATTAACAGATACAGACCGTGGGGTGGTTGCTTAAAACGTTTTCTACTTTTTAAATTTTATATATTAAATTTTCGGAGATAAGGAAAATTAGCATACAAATCCTTTTGAAGGTGCTAATTTCGAATACGAATGTTGTTTATCTTTATTCCTGGTCTTTGTATCTCATAATTACTAATTAATAATTAATGCAGGCTTAACGAAGACAGAAATTCAAGACCTGAGCTATAATATAGCTATTGTAAAACATAAAAATATCACAAGACAACCTTATAAAAGCTAAGGCTGTTCAGGCATGTTCACTTTTTAAAGTTAGGACAACCTGTGAAAAGGAAAAGGGTAGGGAGAAGGGTGGGGGAACCCCCATGAAACTAATGTTTCCATACAAAAATATTTTAATCATCCTAAGGTAGACATGCATTGCGTCACTTGCACGATGGAAAAACTATCTCGTTCGGTATATTAATTACATTGACCAGTTCTATCTACAGATACCTCGTAAGCTGAGTCCGTAGAGCAAGGCCCACGTCAAGCAGCGGGTCGCTGGTTCGATTCCTGCATGAAGCTCAGTTTTTTCATCATCTGTAGTATCGTCTTTCATGACAAGGGAAAGGTTGCCGATGTTAGATGTAAATTTATGTATTACAACTCCTGGTAGAACAAATCAATGGGAGTGCTCTTATTTATGAAGATGCAAAAGACAGCACAGCGAAACGTTCCCCTATATATATATATATATATATATATGCCAACTAAGTAGCACTGAACACATTACATTCACGTCGTAGCCTAACTACGTACTTGAAAATCTGACTGTTTAGGACCATGGAGCGAATATCAGAAAGGTTTTATTGGTTCCATGGTAATATATCGAAGGCATTAACTCTATTAATCCAAGAGGCTGGCCATCGATATAATATGTGAGTACAACCCCCGAGGAATAACATTGAACAATTCTTGAGTCATTCAAATCTTCAATGGTCAACGGTATCAACTTTGTGTCTAACATCTGAGATGCTTACCCACCCGGGTTTTCTTGCGAGACCGAAATTGCGTTGAAGCATATGGGCAAAGCTGGAACTGGGTTTACATGTGATCGTACTCGCATAAGGTTCGCGAGACAGAAGGACCGCGACACAGAAATTAAATTAGGGTTCGCTAGTGAATTAGGGTTTAGGGTCAGGGTTAGGGTTTAAGGAGTTAGGGGCTAGGTTAGGACCCTTTAACTTATGGGACCTTTTCTGTAGACTAATGTCTAATGAGACATTTATAAAACTTGTGAAACATCCATTAGTTTTTTTACTGAATTTATTATACTCAATAGTGAACTAATATAACTTTTGAAATGAACTTTTGTGACGCCATAGTGAGTTTATGGGACTATTTCTGAACTTATGGGACATGTAAAAATAATCTAATGGTTCGCATTTTACATTTAATTCAATTTAAGTGATTACAATTCTCGCGGATGTTCTGTCTCGCAAACACTTATTCACTTTCGTTTTGCGGACCTTCGTTCTCGCGGATCTTCGGTCTGGCAGATCTTTGCATGCGGTAACCTCGGGGAGTTCTCATTCAACAGACCCAAATTCTTTTTCATGTTGGAAACTCTTGGAGAAACCATCAACAACAATCGAAACTGAATATTGCTCACAGAGGAAATCAGATCGAGCCCTACGATCCGTCTGAAACCTCTACCGCGACTACGGAGGTAAGGATTTGGACTTATTTTGGTTTGGATTACCGTACTGTTTGTTAGTGCCTTTTGCTGGTGATCGGCATCTACACCCGTGGCACATTTTTCGTCAATTAGTGCATGAACCGCTCAAGGGCGAATACTTGGGATGCGGGGAAGTACACAAGTGTACAGGTATAACTGATTACCGTTACTAGCCTTTGCATACAAACGCTATAAAAAGTAGTACGCTATCTACTAACACGGGTATTTTGATGAAAATAATTCAGTGCCCTAGCTATGCTGCTTCACCGGCGGCCCAGCCTGCCCCTATTCTCGGGATTTTGAAAGTTCTTGTGATTCCTGGTGTTGTGTCTAAAAAATAAAAGTACACTGTGTAAGTAATGGATTGGAAGACTGCTACAGACCAACCACAGTGTTTCATGCTGTCACTGTATTAAAAGAACTGAAGTCATGTTTGCCATGCAGTGTTCTCCATTAGGGTTTTAGGGGGCTGACCTCTGAGTGAAAATTGCCCCCCCCCCACGAAATAGCGACTGCCTACCGTATAAAAATCCCTCCCGACTGGTAGCAAAAAATACATGCATTCTTTCCTTTTAGCAGGGAATAGTTATATATTTGTGTGGGAATCAATGTGATCCGCGAAAGCGTTCGCGTTTCCCGCGTGGCAGCCCCCTCTCCCGAAAATCTGTGCAAAACACTGCCATGCAGGCTTCCGAATTCCGAGTGCAGCGCTTTGCATATGCACATGTGCCCTTATATTCAATCTCTGCCCTGCCCCCACCCCTTTTCAATGAAGCTAGGTTTCTGTGTAGTATATGCTACATTGTGTATTTTACTGAATTCCAGTTGTGTGATGGTGATGTAAGTTAATAAACTAACTTGAGTGTTAATTTGTATTTTCTATATCTCATTCGCATTGTAAGAGCTGAATTGTAACCGGGTGAAACTATTTACTAACTCTGAGCACTGCCAGGGCAGGAGCATAAACAGCATTTCTCTTGTCTGAGTGTGTGACTGCGAGCACAAATCTTGAATATAAAAAAGACCCATCAAGGGCAAAATGAAGTATCTGATTATTTACACGTATAAACTGTGTCTCCTTTATCTAATTATGTAAGGAGTTCGTCTGGTAGACCCACTAATCTGAAATTATGACATCTTGTTTCCATATGAATTTTAGAAGTTTTTAGATTCCCTTCAAAACGGCAGGAATTACAGAACCGGTATCTTTAAGTATTGTGTATAAGTGCTGGGAGGGGGGGTGGGTTGAAACAATTGTTGGTCAACCGTGGTTTCTATTTAATTATGAAGAGAAGATGCTCTAAATTAGTTTCTGTCGTTTTGGTAAGAAAGTAGTATTACCATTTTCCAAACAATAAGCCTTGGTTTGAGGGACTCATGCTCATACTTACTGTACAGACCACTCATGTGACATTCCAATATGGGCCCCTTATGGGCCCCATATCAAAGAACGTATGGGATAGTTCTGGGGTCCATGTAGGCAATTCCCCATATGGGTACCAGAGCTATCCCATATGGGTCATATGGGCTTATGGGCTGGCCCATATGGCCCCTTATGAATCTTGTGTGCAAAATCATGTGGGCCCCATATGGGTTCACGTATATGGGGTCCATGAAGGTTGCCACCTGGGCAGTAGATCACAATAATTTCCATTATTGCCTAATGATATAAAGCATCACTATTTTCTTTGAATGTTGGTTTAAAGAAAGGATAACATGAGAAATTTTTGTTGTGAACCTTTCACTGCCTATAAGCTTTGCATAAGCAGCTTATATTCTGGCCAAAATGAAAACATCTCATTTAATGATCAATTATTAGGGAGGTTGATGTTAACTGCGTCTATATTTAGCATTCCAGGTTGTTAATAGAACATGAAAATTCATGTCAATAACGCTTACTGAAATATTTTTGGACGTATTTTGCATTTAGAAAGTTCATAGGCTATGTCACATATATGTGCAGAGTGCAATAAAGAGGGGCTTTCACAAATGCGTAGTTCTTTGCAGATAGATGTCTCAGTATAGTGGTCACACATAGCAGCTTATTTGAGGGTGCATACAAAGTTTTCAAGCACATTCTCCACCCCCAACTGTTGCACATCCATTTATATTTACTGGTTACATCTTGAAATTAAATCTTCCTTCTAGAATAAAAAAAACCGACTCCTTGGTCAAGTGGCTAGAGCATCCGACTAGCAGCCGGAAGGTCTGGGTTTCGAATCCTGGCCGGGTCATGCCGAAGACTTTAAAAATGGAACCTACTGCCATTGTGCTTGGTGTTCAGCATAACCAATGGAGAAGGGAAAACAAGCCAATGAGCCACAACTGGAAAGAGGGCCGTGGCCGGCCCGACTTAAACCAATTAGTTAGAAACTGAGCAGCAAAACCTCATCTAACTCTAACTCTAGAATAAAAAAGGTTCACAAAATGTGTACCCCCTTTTTTACCAAAAAATCTTTGATATTACAAAAGGAAGGGGCCCCTCTATAACCCTAACCCCATCAGAACATAAAACTACTGCGATTTCCCTCCATGAAATTATCACACTATTGAAAAATTAGCACTCTCTCATGTGAGAACCTTTAATTATATGCCAGTTTGCAAAGGGGAGGGGACCCGGACCCTCAGACCCTTAAACCCTTTGCAGTGAGAACCCTTATTTATAGCCAAAATAATTTAAAATTACCCATATGAAGTGAATATACTTCAATGAAATTATCATACTGGCACCCCTTCTACTTGAGGATTCTTAGTTATACCGTAAGTTATACAGAAATGTTGGAAAGGGTGGGGGATTTCTCACAAGACCGCTGTTAAGACACCTGGGGTTGGGCATGTCAAGGGAAACCAACTTATAGTTTAAAAAATTTGTACAAACGAACAAAGACATGACAAAGTATTGCACAGTTTTCACATCAGATATTTTATTACACAAATATTTTGCAAAAGAGAGGGCACCTGACCCCTTAAGACTATTGACCAGCATGCAGAGTTCTAATAATAATGGTCAGTTTATATAGCGCTTTATACCAACGAAGTCAGTCTCAAAGCGCTTTACATTCCATTACCCCTG